>JXTC01000151.1:552071-567208 GCA_002914845.1 Trema orientale
CGCGTTCAGTCCATTTGACGCGACTTACGAAAATCCAAAACGACATCGTTGGGTCTGCGTTTTCAGACTCTGCCAGGTTGTCTTCCTCTTCAAGCTACAAAAACTCTCCAACCATAGCTACGGCCTACAACTACGGTTCCCCAAATTAATTCTAGGGTTTCACAGAGCTTTCGATCGCCAAAAATCCCCAAAAGGTAGACTTTTTCGTTTTTTTCGACAGATCTGGTTATCTTTCCTCCCCCGAATAAGTTTCCTTTTTATAATTTTGCCCCATGTTTTCTAGGGTTCAGCAGTACAAATCCTGTTTTTGATTATTTTAATTGATTTTTTTTTTCTTTATAGTTAATATTATTCGTGAGTTATTTTCTTCGTTTTCTATATTAGATTATTCGTTTGATCTATTTGATAAAGAACTAAAGAAGATTGTTCCCTTTCTCTCTTTCAAAAAAATAAAAATAAAAATCCCTTGTTTGCAAATGTGTCTGAAGAAGTTGAGACTGGATAACCATGAAGAAGGGTCATTCAGCCATGGGCCTTTTCTTTTTTTTTTTTTTCTCTTTTTTGAGCAAAAAGATAGTATTAGAAAGCACTGAGATGTATTTTTGTTTGAAGGGTCTTGTTGAGGTTGACGAAAATGAGGCCTATCTTTTGTGGGAACCTGGAGTTTGACTCGCGCCAGAGCGAGATTGAGCGGCTTTTTAGGAAATATGGGAAGGTTGAGAGGGTCGATCTCAAGTCTGGTAAGTTACTCTGTTCTTTTTCTCTTTACTTTTAAATTTTGGGCAGTTTTGCCACAGCGTTAATCATTGTCAATTGTATATGAGATTATTAAATGTTTGATTCTTTCTTTTGGGTTTCCACTTGATGGTCAAGCTTAATGCGATGTTGATAACTTGCTCTTAGTTAGTTCTTTGTTTTAAATATCCGCTGTTTGTGGTTCCTACATTAAGTTGAACCGGTTGCATTATGCTCGGGTGGAATCTGATAAAAGGAGCTGTGTTTGAACCGATTTTTGTTCGGTACCAGTTATGGATTGGTGGTTGAGTTTTTAGTTCGTGCTTTTCATGCAAAGCGTCAGAGATGGATCCTTTTAGAGACTACTTAAATGTTGGTGCAGAGACCAAGCTTTTTTAGTGGAGTACATTTGTTCCTCACATATGTCACAGCCGCCTACTTCCTATGTTTTTTTTTTTATGTGCTTGAGAAAATACTCATAATTTGCATTGCAAGTCTCAATGATGAGAGTCTCATCGTATGTTGAGTCATAATGGGGTTCTGGTGCAGAACATATTGTTATACAACCATTGAAATTTTGTCATATGAGATATAACTTGTTGACCCTTTTGTTTATCACTGATTATTTCATCCATTAATCCATGGAATTTAAACCGGAATTTGGTGCGTTCCTTTTTGTTGGGAAAGAAGAATATAGAAAGTGCCATATTTTAAGAGATGGGAAAGGGGATTGGAAAATGGTGGTTATTTCTTAGATGATAGTATTCTTCTCCCTTAGATTAAGTCTCATGGAATTCATCGTCTATTAGTTGATAGGGAAAGATCTCAGCTGTTGCAAAAGGGTCAATAAGTTAGTCTTTATACATATCTTTGAAATGGCTGTGTACGTTGTTTCCCCTTTAAGAGAAACAGGCTTTTATGAATGCAAACCCCGGGACTCAACAATTTCTTTGGCGCAGGATTACCTGGAACGTCCATGCTCTTCTTGGATGGATGTGCTTCTCTGCATTTCTTTTATAGATGTGCCCAGGCTTCATCTTGTTGTATTTTCCCAGAAGAAATATTCTGATCTGCCCTAGCCCTGCCATCCTACATTTCCTCAGACACCATTGCTTTTTCATTCCTCATGACTTTTGCTCAGTGTTCAATTTCCAACATGTTTCAACAGTTACATAGTAACATCATGATATTGCAGCCATTGCAGGTGTTGTGTTACTTTCTAACAGTACATTTTGAGAAGTGTAGATTCCCTCAAATTTTAGAATGTATTGACATTTTTTTGGGGTGAAAACAACTTGTTTGTTACTGCAGTTTTCCTGTGCTGTTTTCCTAATTTCCTGATTTTATAGGGTTTGCTTTTGTCTATATGGAGGATGAGCGGGATGCTGAGTATGCAATTCGAAGACTTGACAGAACAGAATTTGGTAGAAAGGGCCGTCGACTTCGTGTGGAGTGGACTAAGGTAAGCTGATATATTATGATGATTTGTTGTTTTTTTTTTTTCCTTTTTTTCCCCCCTAAATTACACACACAATTTTTGAACAACTGATTACAATAAGGTGGTTGTTGTTGGTGTTTTATTTTTTTGGTACATTTTGTAAAGGAAAAAATCTCCAGTTCATGCATCAAATGGTCGTCCTTCCACAAACAATCGTAGCGGGGAAATTAATTATTTAGGGTTGGAATTTCGAATCGTTTCTCAAATGATACGTGTGGATGATTTTCAATGTTTGCAGTTCTGTTGGTTATTCCCATCTTATCCCTGCTTTCCTCACTTTCTCTATTGTTGAGCTCAAACACGCTGGCATGTCCCTTTAAAGAGTAACCTACTGTTTATTTTCATTAATAATCCTCGGATAGTATTATTTAATAGTATCCGAAGATTACTAATGAAAAAGTTATTAGAAAAAGTAATCTTCTCATACTTATTTAATAGTTCTACCATTAAATAAGTATGAGAAGAATTTGTTACTGGGGTGAAAAGGTTGTTTGCCACAAATTTTGTATTCATTCATGGTCAATGCATTTCCTTGTTTTGCTTTTATTGATCGCATGAAATTTATGGTTTGCAGCAAGAACGTGGGATGAAGAGATCTGGTGATACAAGATCCTCAGCTAACAGTAAACCATCGAAAACCTTGTTTGTCATTAATTTTGATCCAGTTCATACCAGAACAAGAGATTTGGAGAGCCACTTTGATCAATATGGAAAAATATTGAACGTAAGGATTAGGAGAAATTTTGCATTTATTCAGTATGAATCACAAGAAGATGCTACCAGGGCGCTGGATGCAACAAACCTGAGGTTGTACTTTTGTGTTGTAAATTCTTTATTTATTTTTTGATTTTCAAATTATGGAACTTTTTCCCAAGCAACCATTTTCTACACAATTAAGGAACTTCAAAGAAAATAGCTTCTTACTTTCTTTATAGGATCAATCTTTGTAACTAGTTTTAGCTTTTGGGGAATGGGGTTTTTCCTCAATATATTCTACCATACAGAAGCTGTTATCACCTGCTTTTGATGAAAATTAGAATTACTATTGTGGATTGCATGACTGAAAATGAGTGTCAGATTTCATTTAGACAAAAACCAAAACAGAGTCTTTGAAATCCTGGAAGTTTACAGGCTTTTCATGGTTACATGCCCTGACTTTGATTTTTCTATTTGTGAGTTCCAGCAAGTTCATGGATCGAGTTATTTCTGTTGAATATGCCATTCGTGATGATGACGATAGGAGAAATGGGTACAGTCCTGATAGAAGAGGCCGTGATGTATCTCCTGACAGAAGAAGTTATGATCGTGCACGATCTCGTAGTCCATACCGTAGAGATAGGGGTAGTCCTGACTATGGCCGTGGATCTCAACCAGGTTCCAGAGCTGACCCGAGAGGAAGAGGAAGTCCCAGTTATGACAGAGGGACAAGTCCGGTTGATGATAGATACAACAGGTACGAGAGAGTTTCTTTCCCCAATTTGTTAGAATCTCCTTTCTCTTAGTTGTTTCCAGAATAGATCAACAAAAGAAAACCACTGCATAAAACCCTAGAAATAAAGCGCTTTATCCAGAGTAAACAGCAGAAGGAAAAAAAGGAATTCATAAGCTATGAAACGAGGGGAAAAGGATACTGAGCTTTTTGTTCGCACATCGCTTGATGTTTACTTATTCTTTCTTATAAATTGAACATACTATAATTTAAAAGCACCTTAGTTGTCTTTCTTTTGCTGAAATGCAGCCGTTCCCCACCTCCGAGGGAAAGATCACGGTCGTAAGAAGCACAAATCAAGTTTGGTTGTAGTTTTTGGTAGGTCTTTTATTTTTTTTCGTTTGTTTTTACTTTTCCCTTATGGTTGACATTTTTACTATTGGCTGACTTGTTATTGGTAGTGTCTTGTGATGAATTTAAACTTCCATGTGCTTTTGAATCGGTAAATTTTAGACTAGTCTGTAGCTAGTCATGGTTTTGTGGATTTTCAATTCATTTTCGTGGCTGCAAGGACGTCCTGCAATTTTGGGTGGAATTGGAATTCTTGGATTTTGAACTTCGTTATGGTTAGTTGTGAACTCCGGAATTCGCACCTTTGGCAGTTTTGATGCACAAGTTCTTGGGTTCTGTTTGATAGCCATTAAGAAGTTCATTTGTTGGGCACATCTATCTGTTTAGTTGTGAGCTCCGGAATTTGCACCTTTGGCAGTTTTGACGCTCAAGTTCTTGGGTTCTGATTGATAGCCATTAAGTTCATTTGTTGGGCACATCTTTCTGTCAAGCATCTGCATCATTTTCGTGGTCTTTTTATGGCCAAAGGACTTTTCTTGGTTAGATCTGATTGCCAATTTCGTCTGATTTTAAAAATTTGAAGGTCTGTAGAATCGGTCTGATTTTACATGATTAGGCATTGAATAGGCATTCTTGACTATAGATACACTTGTGTGAATCCCCTTTACTCTTTTCCCGAATGGATTTTGCATGGCATTTGGAGTTATTTTAATCTCATTGTGTAGTTGTCTCGTTTCAAAAAATTTTACAAACTTGAGACCACTGAAGTATAGCACAGATTATATTACGAATTTGGATATGCACATTAATATTTGAGCTTCATCCGTGTTTCACTCATTTGACTTGAATGTTCCATGGAAACAATAGCTATAACAAAATAACAGTTTCAAACATCTTCCTGAGAATTAGTAAAGTCAAAAGGGAGGAAGAAAAGTCCAGTTTATATGGAGGGGTACAGAATGCAACTGGAATCACAGTTTTGTTAGTAGGTCTATATGAGCGATCAATGTTTCAAAAAGTTGTATTTCGGCATTTCTAAAGTGAACATAATGAAGATCAAATTTCATGAAGTTGGCCACCTTTGCATATACTTCTATATAAAGATGATCTCTCTCTTTCTTTTCTCGGTTTTTGTATGTGTATTCCATTATTATATGGTTTTTATTCAGATTATAGATGTGAACTTGTTAAAAAAAGAGAGAGAGAGAGAGAGAGAGAGAGTAAAAACATGAAATCCGGTTAAAAAGGAGGTGATATTTTATCCAAATAATGGGGATATAAGTTGTTTTAAGGTCTTACCAAAAGAAAAAAAGAAAAATGTTGTTTTAAGGTTTGGGGGCGTAGGTAGGACAAACTTGGAAGAAAACAAAAAAGGGGAAAAGCAGCAAAGCCAAGGCATAGCCGACAGGCAACATCGTCACGTCCATGGCACGCAAGGTCCAAACCCCACGCGTCTTGGTTGACTCGTCCTAACCCAGCTCAGTCACTCGACCCTAGGCGGGCTCTCTCTCTCTCTCTCTCTCTGACCTTTTCCCAATTCCGCAGCCATGTCCACATTTGAAACCACCACTGGAAAAGTCTCAATTCTCAAACCTTGGCCATCTCAGTTCAGATTTTACTAACCATACAAATAGAAAACGAGAAGCTCCCAAAGTAAAATAGGAAAAAACAAAGGCAAAATAAAAAAGGGGTTTTGTTCTTTTCTTTTGTTTTTACTGTCAGGTCGTTCGAGTTTTTTGTTTTTGGCTCAGCAGGTGGTTCGACTTTGTTTATGGCCAAGCAGTTTGAATTGCGCAAATTTAAACCACTTTACCATTTAGCGATGACACCTTAAAATTGAAGGGTTGAAGATTCTATGTATTAATGTAGAGTAAATTTCTCCAATTTTATATTATACTTTGGTATTGATCCTCGATCTTTCATTTTTGGCATTTTAAATTCCATGTAGTATTTCATTGGCGTTAATTAGTCCATTTTCTCATTTTTTGTCCAAAATCAACGAAATATGCCACATGCTTAGAACGTGACTTTGTATTAGCGAATTTAAAGACAGAATAACGACTCTCATTCTATTCAACTCAGTTTCTCCCCCCCAGTGTTTGGTCTATTTGTCTTCTATACTGCTTCCGATATTTTCTATTACTTTTTCCTCATTTGTTATAGAAAAAAGATTAGTTCCTCCTTTTGGAACGGAAAACGACCACAGGGGCATCAGTGCCAATAGAACAGTTGAATAAAAGAATGAAGACATATATATAAGGGCAGTAGACGTAGAGGATGAGGATAGGGTTCTAAGAAGACTACGTCCTAGGGAAACATGGTTAGTCTGTGTTAGTTGTAACTCAATCCCATGAGGGGAACAAAAAGGGAAAAAAAAAAAAATAGATTTGTCCTTTTCTTTTGTTTTTAATGATGCAAGTTGTCGGAGTTTGGTTAATGACTAAACAGTTTGAATCTAGAAATTTAAAAATATTTTATTATTGGCATAATAAATATAAAAATAGTAGAACTGTTGAGGTATCAATAGTGAAAGAGTGTTAAGTCCATGTTAACTTAAGAGTGTGTTTGTCGGTCCGTTTCAAAACATCATATTATATAAAAAGCGATATACAATACTATCTTTGTTCATGCACATGCACCACTTAAGCTAATACTGAATAATTTGTATACCGTATTATTGAGTATAGAGGAAAATGTTTGCATTGTTCCCTATAATTATACAGCTAATACTACTACTACCGGGGAAAAAAAAAACAATCTTCTTAAAGTTTGCTTCTATCAATTTTGTTAATGTATTTACTAAGAGAAAGTTGACGACTATAACTATTTTACTAAGATAATAAAAAATTAAATATTATATAATATAGTAAAACTAATCCTATAAGATATGCAAATCTATAACATTTATAAAAGTCTCAAAAGATGTTATCGTTCATTCGGCTTAAAATTTTCGTCTATCTATCTTGTCTTTATTTATACTGTTCATTCGTCCTTGTATTTTGTCGTTTTGCTTGATCTTTCGTTTTCAAACTTTTAAGCCTACGGCTAAACTTAAGTCTCTGCAGCATTTTGTGCAATTTCAAGTCCTTCACCATCCTGCTTTCTCCTCCTCCCTCCATCCCTCCCTCTAGAGAGTGGCCTTTCTCCCAAATCAATATCTTTCCTCCAATTTGCCCGTGAAGGTGAGGCATCCCTGGTGGCTGGCAGAGTTGCATGTTGTCATCCAAAGACGGATTGGGAATCAGAATCATTTTACACTGTATGTACTCATCCAATTTATGGATGTTGTAGATTTTTTTTATTATTTTTTAAACTATTTCTCTCACTTATTTTGTCACCTATTTCTCAACTTAAGCATGTATCACATTGGGTTTAAAATGTCTACATATTTTTTTTATGTACATGCTTGCATCTAGAACCTCTTAAGGTGTTTATTGAAATGCCTCAAAGAAAGTGGTTTCTAATTTGTGCCTAAAAGATGTTTGTTTAAGATGTCTGTAGGTCATGGAGAGGAATTTGCATGAAATTATTAGAAGTCCTAAATTGGGAATGTAATCTTTAAGCCAGTGAGAGTCTCTTAGATGTAAGTATATGCTCAGCGATATAAATTCTTTCTTCAATTTATATCGCTGGGTTAATTTTCAGTCTACGGTTTGGGAACTCTAGAGCTTTGTTTTGGGTTTGGCCTATAATTTCCTCTTTAGTGATTTTGGTGTCCTTTGGATTGTGTTTTTGGGTTGAAATCGGCAAGAAGAGAAGGGTGACAGTCGAAGCAGGAGTATCGGCTGCAGAGGGGAAGTTGCATGTTAAATATATGATGGTGGATGTACATGCTAACATTGTGGTTACTCTGGCTGCAGCTGGTGGTCATTTGGCTCATGGGCTTTCCTCGGAGTAGTCTCTGATTACATGGGTAGTTGTCGCGTCTTCTGGCAAGCTTCGATCTTTTACTATCTTTCTCTCTGTATATATATATATATATATTTAACATGCAGTAATTGAAGTAATATTATTATATTAGTTAGAGCTCTCTGTTTTGTTATTGTTGATTCAAATTAAGTTGTTTTTTTTTTTTTTCATTCTAGTGTTCTCTCTCTCTTTTTTTGAGTGATATTATTGTCTAAATTTTGTGTGTTCTGTATTTTTCATTATAATCATTATAAGTTAGAAAAGTGGACTCATGTGAGTTTTATTTTGAAGGTGGCAAATTAAAGTAACCGTATGTGGTTCTTCCACTCAAATTTTTTTTCTTTTTGGTAAAGAAAACAAAGAGATGTAAGCATGTTTGAGTATATATTGGTTCTCATATGTTACTGGTTTGGAGCATCTGAGTTAGAAACAAATTTGCCTTGTAGGTGTTTGTCAAAATACCTCAATGAAGAAAAATTGTTACGTGAATAGAGTCTGAAGAAATTACTAAATTAATTACCTTAATTTTCAGAAACAAAGGCAATAATAATTTTAAATATCCTAATGTCCAAAAAGAGAAAATATTATGGTCCTGTCTTATGGACATTAATGAAAAAAATAGCTTGTCTTCCCTTCTCTAAATTAGTTCAGCGCTTTTTTTTTTTTTTTTTGGCTAAAGAAAATAATGAAATATTGAGTATACATTAAACTCATATGTTACTGGTTTGAAGCCACTGAGTTGGAGATAAATTTGCCTTACAGGTATTTGTCAAAATGCCTCAATGAAAAAAAAAATGTTATGTGCATAGAATCTGGAGAAATAACTAAATTAATTACCTTAGTTTTCAGTATTTATATCATATGGTACCCAAAAAATATATATATAGTTTGTTACACTCATTCTATTTTTTTTTTTTTAAATTTTTGGCTTCGTGAGATGAATTTTCCTTAATTTTAAGAAATAATAGATTTTTTCCTTTTTTCAATTTTAGATGGTACAGTTTGATGAGGAGTTTGTAGCGAAGCAATAATAGGAGAAGATTTAAAGTACTTAAGGTAATTCGAAAAGATGAGATAATCCTACTTCAAATGTTAATTTCTTTTGAGTATATTTGTCATATATGATCAAACTTTAGTTACTTTCATTTGATTTTGTTACTTTTACCTATCTGATGCTAAAAATATGCTACAAAGAAGTTCTTTCTCATTTTTGACTGCTACTTGTAGAGTTCACATTTTAGAATGAGCAGTGTAGTTCTTGTTATAGCAAACAGGAAAAAATACAGATTCTAAACTAGGGCAAACTGACTAAGTTGGCTGCTTGCAAAGACCTCCATAGCAAAGTCTAGACTATACTCTCTTATTCTTCTTCTTCTATTTTTTTTAAAATTCTAAACATCTAGGCAAAGTGTTTTCATCTATTCATTTCTCCTTCATTTTACTTTGACTTAAAATATTAAAATCATTATGATGTAGGACTCAAATAATTTTTCTCCCTTTTTACAGGTTAAAGCTTGTAATCCTAACCTTCTGGGACCAGTTCATACAACATAAATGTGCTACAATCATGGAACTCATCAACACCAAACTAATTATCTTAGCGCAAAGATTGAATGTAGTACCACACAATAATAAACCTCCCCAATTAAAATTTATTCTACTCATATTCATTTTGACCTATTACTATTAACTAATATATTTATTCAAAACTAGGATTGTTCCTATCCATAAGATCAGCATCTACTTTCATATTAAACCCAAACATTTCTCAAGCTGAGTCGTTAACTTTCTTGTATTTTATCATCCTATCTTTACTTATTTTACTGTAACCATACTCTCTTTAATCTCTACTTTCACAGAAATGTCCAACTATAAGTTCTAACTTCTAACTTCAACCAACAGGGCAACAAACAATAAAACAACTCTTGATACAATTCTCGCACAAAAACCAGACATAAAGCTCGCGTCTACTGTGATGCATCCCACAATCGATGATATCACCAACATCAGTGATGTTCTTGAGCTAGCAAAAAGGGTAATGCAATACATTACTATATTAATTTTAATTTTGAAATCATATACCTTATCATATTATATCCTGAAACTACTAACATCATTTATTATCTTCAATAAGAGAACAAACTTTTGGTTGAAAACCAATATCTCAATTACAGATGTGTCTCAATACTTTTGGTACATGGCATGCAACAAATGTAAAAGAGCTACAGGTGCTCAAAATAATCAAACTTTTGAGTGCCTCATTTGTGAAGAAAAAGAAACAATTGGAATACCAAGGTAAAACTCCTATCATTGATTGGTAATTTCTTATCTCCCTCATTATCCACTTACATAATAGTTAATTGTCTGAATAACTCAACATATTCCCCACAGATGTCGTGTTTAAGTCCAGCTGACTGATAATTCTGGATCATTAGAAGCAACTTTATTTAGTGATGATGCAGAAAAAGTTATCTGTTGTTCAGCAAAACAACTAATGGAAAATACATCATAGGTATACTCTTGCAAACGTAGTTTATACCCCATTTTTATACTTACAAACTACTAATCTGCTAACTTTTCTCATATGAACAGGATGGAATCAACAACATAGAAAAAATAGCTACACTCTCAAGTGACAAAAATTACATTGTTAATACTAAAGCATCAAGGAACCAATACCACAGTGCAAACACGCCAAAGTTTACAATTTACTCTTTGCTGGATTCACCTATCGAATCAGTTGATACCTCAACAGAGTCTACTTCATCAGTGATCTCTCCATATGCTCAACAAAAAACTGAATTCATTGTGCCTACAAGCTAAGATTCGGATTACTCTGATCAACCTTCAGCATCTAAGAATCAGATCTAACAAAATTATTTTAGTTGTACATATACAACTAAAAGCGATAATGATATCGCTCTTTTGACAAATAGTTCATTCTCTATATGTAACAAAATGAGCTACATTTTGTAGTCATGAACTAGACACAAAATGAGTTGCATTTTGTATTCCTTCTCCATAATTTTGTACATGACATATTCCCTACACAAGACATCATTCTATGTGTGACAATGTCTATAAAGAAAATTATAGGAGAAAATACACAATATACGATGTTTCTAAAATTTTTTTTTGAAAAATACGGTAGTTTTGTGTTTTTTAAGGTGCGGTACGGTTATTATTAGAAAAATACCATTTTTTTAAAAAATATTTAGAAAAATACCATTTTTTTAAAAAATATTTAGAAAAATACAATTTTTTAAAATAGTAACTACTTTCTAGTAACCAGTTTCTGGAAACTGGTAATTAATAACCAAAGATATTTATAACTAGTATATAACTGGTAATCAGTAACCAGTTTCTTGAAACCGGTAACCAGTAACTATTTTAAAAATGGTATTTTTCAAAATATTTTTTAAAAAGGTGATATTTTCCTAATAAAAATCGTACGAAAATTAGAAAAAAGTATGATTTCCGTATATTTGTAATTTTTTACGATTTTTGTAGGTATAAGTATTAGAAATGGAGGCACGTGCACAAGACATATCTTTAGTTTTGATTTTTTTTAAATACCAATAATACAAACGCCAATGTGCCGTAGGCACGTTCCTGCACTAGTATAACTAAAAGTGTACTGCCCAAAGTTCTTATAAGGGCATCTTGCCAATAGTAAACATTATTGCATATTATTATTTCTTAGAGATAAATGTTAAAGTAAGTGCACATCAAGACAATAAAAGTTATTAAGATTAACTAGAATTTTTTAGTTCATATGTGCAGTGAAAGATAATTCTTCGTTCCAAGAAGAAATTGATGAGCTTATTTTCTGTTAACGAGATGAGGTTATTTTCTGTTAACGAGTTTACTTATTCATAAATAAAGCGTTTAATTATTTTGTGGTAATTTAGGAAGATGAATACATGTTTTATGCTATTAATAATATTGAAAAATGTATATTATATTTATACACAATTTTGAGCGCATAAAGGTACGCGTAGCTATATGTATTGATATATATATATATATATATATATATATACACATATATATATGTTCCTTTTTTTTTACTAATTGATATCATTAACCGACTTAGAAATTTAACTTATTAAAGCCAAAGAGTTATCACCAGCTTTTGGTAAATTTTTGTATTGTATTGTTTTGTTTTTTCTTTGTTGCCCTTTTTCTAATATCCTAGAAGATTGATACAAACTCCATTTACTTCTTGATCTCTACTAACTTCCCTTTTTCTCTCTTTCTTGAATTGTTTTTGTATTTCTTGAACTCAAGATAAGTGGAAATTCTACTCTAGCATCACAAGAACGTATGTAGATGATTGTATATATTAAAGATGATATATATGTGACATTGAGCTATGTATATTTAAAAATTGTTCATATTGTTCTTATGAGGCATGCCATATTTTTAAGGACAAAATATTTGTTTACAAGTTATGATTTTAATAAAGAATCTTGTACCCTAAAGATTGTCTAAATTTAAAGAGGGGTATGATTCTTATCTCACTGATCTAGTAGGTAATTGTGGTAAAATCCCTTGAGGTTAAGTCCAAGACAGGGTATGCTAAACAAGAGGGAGGTGAAATCCCTTAAGGTTAATTCTAAGATAAGAACTAAATAAAAAAGTTTAAATTTTTCATCTACTTTCCGTTTTTCTAAGATTAATGAAAGTGAGTTAGCACTGTTTAGCTTTTCTACATATAAATGAGCATACTCTTGCATAGTGTAGCTAAGGGGTGTTACAGTGATTTCTCCAAGACACGAAAATTCTAAGCCAATATATGAGAGATTCAGAAAAAAACATCTTATAGATTTTGTGGGTGGAGTTGATCCATATATAGCAGAGGAATGGATAAAATCTTTGGAGGTCATCTTTGAGTATATGAAGCTTAGTGATGAGGACATAGTATTATGTGCTATTTATATGCCGAAAATGAGAGCTCGTAATTGGTGGGAAACTATTACAGTGACGCCAGCTGCCCAAAATCTGACGAGAGATACATTTAAAGAGCTGTTTTACCAGAAATACTCCAATGACACTGCAAAGGCAATAAAGGTTGAGGAGTTCCTTCATATGCGATAATGAAATAAACTTGTAGAGGAATACATTAGAAAATATGAGAAATTATCTTAGTTTGTTATATGGATAAGAAATAATAATAAGGAGAAAATTGAGTACTTCTTGAGGAATTTGAGGAGAGATATTTTTAGAGATATAATTGTAGTGAGGGTTACAGAATTTAGTGAGGTAATTGATATGGCTCTCAAAGTAGAACAAGCTCAACTTAAAGATACTGAATGAGAAGAAAGCAGCTTTTGTTATAAGATGTGGACAATAGAAATAGGGAAATCAGAAGAAAAATGAAGAGAATTCAGGAAATTCAAAGCGACCTAGAAGAGAACAAGGTGCCACCTCAACTAGACTCACTCGTACTAAGTGTAGAAAGTCTCATGCTGGTGAATGTTCAAAGGTACTAATCAGTGTTTCAAGTGCCACAACGTGGGTCACTCTTCTAAAGATTGTCCCATACTTCAACAAGGAGACCAAAAGAAAGTCCAGGGGCAAGTGTATACTATGAGTGCAGAATAGGCAGCATATGATCCATAGGTTATAGAAGGTATTCTTGCTAATTGATTGATAGATTTTGGCAAAACACATTCATTTGCATCTAGTGCATTTGTGAGAAAATTGGGTACGACATCTGAGTGTTTAGAGGTAAAGTATAGTATCACAATTCCATCTGGAGATAAAATCATTTCGAATCAGATTCAAAGGGCATGCCATATTTATATTTATGGAAGAAGTTTGTGTGGTGATTTTGTCGTATTGAATATGCAAGATTTTGATGTAATATTGAGTATGGGTTGGTTGATAAAATATCATACTATTATTGATTGTAATCAGAAGCAAGTTAAGTTAGCCACTAGGGGAGGAACAATTTATGTTCAATGGTATTCCGAAAAAAAAAAGAAAGAAAAGAAAGCTACGGGTGATTTCTGCTATGAAAGTGAGGAGAATGTTAAATAAAGGTTGTATTGGGTACTTGGCTAGTGTGGTTGATACTACAACAAAATAAAAGCTAAAGCCTGAAGATATTTCTGTAGTACAAGAATTTCTAGAGGTATTCCTAGAGGACTTACCAGGGTTGCCTCCAGACAGAGAAATTGAGTTTGTGATTGATCTTTTACCTGGAACAGCTCCTATTTTGAAAGCACCGTATAGAATGGCCCCAGCTGAACTAAAAGAATTAAAGGTGCAGCTACAAGATTTATTAGACAAGAGATTTATATGCCCTAGCTATTCACCTTAGGGGTGCTCCAGTATCATTTGTGAAAAAGAAAGATGGTACTATCAGGCTATGCATAGACTATCGAGCACTAAACAAATTAGCTATCAAGAATAAGTAACCATTATTGAGAATTGATGATTTATTCGATCAACTACATGGAGCCTCAGTATTTTCTAAGATTAACTTGAGATCAGGATACCACCAGTTGAAGATTAAGGGAGGAGATGTACAGAAAACGATCCTTCGGACTAGTTATGATCATTATGAGTTCCTAGTAATGCATTTCGGATTAACAAACACACTGGGTACTTTTATGGATATAATGAATAGAGTTTTTAAGAAGTTTCTTGAAAATTTTGTTATTGTGTTTAGTGATGATATCTTGGCATATTCGAAGTCACATGAGGAGCATAAAGAACACTTAAAGGCAATTTTATAGATTCTGAAGGAAAAGAAACTATAGCCAAATCTAAGAAGTGTGAATTTTGGTTGGAACAAGTTATATTTTTAGGATATGTGGTATCCAAAAATGGAATTTTGGTAGACCCAGGAAAAGTAAAAGCAGTAAATAATTGGCCTAGACCGACTAATGTGTCAGAAGTTATAAGCTTCTTAGGATTGGCTAGTTACTATCGAAGATTCGTTGAAAGATTTTTAAGAGTAGCTACTCCATTGACAATGTTAATAAGAAAAAATACTAAATTCCAATGGTCTGACACTTATGAAGACAATTTTCAGACCTTAAAGTAAAATTTGATTACAACTCATGTGCTTACCATACCATCAGGATTTGGAGGATTCGTTGTATACAGTGATACCTCTAGAAATAGTTTGGGTTGTGTACTGATGTAAAATAGAAAGATAATAGCTTACGTGTAGTGCCCAAAGTTCTCATAAGTGCATCATGC
>JXTC01000151.1:577318-649042 GCA_002914845.1 Trema orientale
GAGTCTGTACCCTAGATGTTGTTTATTTTAAAGAGGGGTATGGTTCTTAGCTTGTTGACCTAGTAGGTAGAGGTGGTGAAATCCCTTAAGGGTAATTCCAAGACAGGGTAAGCCAAACAAGAGGGAGGTCAAATCCCTTGAGGGTAATTCCAAGACAGGGTAAGCCTCAAAAGAGGGAGGTCAAATCCCTTGAGGGTAATTCCAAGATAGGGTACGCCTCAAATGTTATATTATTTATTAAGAGGATGCCTGCTATATCACTGAGTTAGGAATTATATCAAGGAGGGGGCCCAAACATGTTTGAAAGGTTAATGTTTTCCAAGGAAATTAAGGGTACAAAGACTAAATGAGTTTCAAGTGAAAAACATTCATAAGCATGCATGGATTTCCATTTACTGAGCTATTGCTCATTTAGTTCTTGTGATGCAGATGATTAGGATGTCAGATGAGGTTGGCTGAGCTATTCCACTCCAATGCGGTTCATATGCCAGTTTTGAAGAAGAAAGACATCCCGAAAACTTATATATATTTTTGATATGTATATGTATATAGTTGACCCTGTGGGAGTTTTCAAAAGTAGTAAAATGATGTTTTGTAATGTACAGGTTGTAAATATTTCTGTAATATAAAAAGGGGACGTATAACGAAAGTGTTTTCAGAACTAAATAGAAAGTTTAAAATTTTCCGCTTTTCCAAATGTTAACGAGTCGCTACATTACGCATCTCGACAGCTTAAGGAATATGAAAAGAAATATCTGATACATGATTTAGAGCTTGCAGCTATTGTCTTTGCACTAAAGATTTGGAGATATTACTTATATAGTGAACAGTGTGAAATATATATTAATCATAAAAGTCTCAAATATTTTCTCACTAGAAAAGAGTTGAATATGAGATTGCAGAGATGGTTGGTACTGGTGAAAGACTATGATTACGTAATCAATTACCATTTTGGCAAAGCAAATGTAGTAGCTGATACTTTGAGCAAAAATCTATTGCTACAGTTCTAGAGAAGCAGAAACCAATTCTAAGAGATCCATAAAGAATAGAGAAAGAGATTATTCCTATTAGAGATATGATATCAAAATTATCTGCACTTGTATTACAACCAACTCTCATAGAGAAGATTAAACAAGGCTAACAAGAATATGCTTATTTAGCTCAGATAAAGAAAGAAGTAGAAGAAGGGAAAAGAACAGAATTTTTAATTTCAAGTGATGAAACCTTGAAGTTTAGAGGAAGATTGTGTGTACCTAACAAGGATGATATTAAGAAAGAGATATTAAAAGAGACTTATTGCACTCCTTATTCAATTCACCATCTAAAATATATTGAGATCTAAAGCAACATTATAGATAGTCTAATATAAAGAAGAATAGAATTTGTGGCTCAATGTTTGACTTGTCAACAGATCAAAGTTGAACATCAACAACCAGCTAGATTGCTAGAACCTTTACCGATTCCAGAATAGAAATAGGAAAAGATTACAATATGCCATGTTTGTTAAAAAAGAAAAAAAGAAGGTACCCGAAGGCTTAATGATCACCTTTAAGCTATTTATCTCTTCCTATTGGAATTGTAAGACTTGTTGCTATTTTAAGTACATGTTATAAAATTTTGGAATGTGAAGTCAAGTCTATTTTTTTTTTATTAAGCATGAACAACCACTATATGCCTAACATTTCTATTGTAACCATTTCTATATTCTTATGTGAGCTTGTTGTGTCATATTATTGAAGATGATCTTATAAGTAAAGGAATTTATAAGAAAGCTAAATCTCATGATTAGGTCCTTAAGCACATCAAGTTCGAGCTTCTTGGAGAAGAATTTTATCTTTCATCTTATTTTGTATTTCTTGGACTCAATGTAAGTAGAAATTCCACTCTAGCATCACAAGAATGTATGTATTTGATTATATATGTGACATTGAGCTATGTATATTTGAAAATTATTCATATCTTTCTCATGAGGCATGCCAAGTTTTAAAGGACAAAATATTTATTTACAAGTTATGATTTTAATAAATAATCTTGTACCCTAAAGATTGTCTAAATTCAAAAAAGGGTGTGGTTCTTATTTTACTGATCTAGTAGGTAATTGTAGTAAAATCCTTTGAGGTTAAGTCTAAGACGAGTATGCCAAACAAGAGGGAAGTGAAATCCCTTAGGTTAATTATAAGACATGGTAAGCCTCAGATGATATTTATTAAGAAGATGCCCGCTATATTACTAAGTTAAAAACTATACCAGGGAGAGAGCCCAATCATGATCTAAATGTTAATATTTTCTAAGGAAATTAAGGGTACAGAGATTAATAAATTTTATGTACAAATTATTCATAAGCATGCATAGATTTCTATTTACTGAGCCATTGCTCATTTAGTATTTGTGATGTAGATGATCAGAACTAAGAATAATATTGGCTGAGTTGTTTCCACTCCAATATTGTTCATATGCTAGTTTTGAATTGAAGAAAGACTTTTGAGAACCTTGTATATATTTTTATTATATATATATATATCGGTAGGTATTTTTTTTTTTACCTATGCATAGGTATCAATTTGGCCAATAAATTTTTTTTGCACATTTTTTTATATTAAAAAGTAAGAGAGAGAAATATTATTAATGATGCACATCTTTTCATGCACATCATTATAGCCATCTTTTCATTAGCCGTTTGATTACCATTAAATGATGATCCAACGGCTAAAAAAAAAAATACCTACACATAGGTAAAAAAAAAAAAAAACCTACCAGATTGACAACCTATATATATGTATATATATAGTGATCCTGTAGGAGTTGTGAATATTATTAGAACTGTGTTTTATATTGTACATAATGTATATATATTTCTGTGTGTAAAATAGGGGTATCATAGACGTTTTCAAAACCAAACAAAAAAGTTTAAATTTTCTTGTACTTTCCGCTTTTCTAAGCTTAATGAAAGTGAGTTAGCACTATTTAGCTTTTCCACGTATAAGTGAGCATATTTCTACGTAGTATACCTATGGGTGTTACAATATGAATCAAAAGAATAAAATAGAAAACGATATGCGGATTATGTTGATGAGAACGCAATATCAAAAGCAAGTTTTTCAACGAAATATCAAGTTCAAAAGCAAGTGTACAGAATATAAATTATTACTCTTATCATTTTGATGTATACATAGTAAGTTTTTCTGTCCCATATTATAATATCCCCGAGATTATTAAAAAAAAATCAGTGATGCACGATGGTGGTGATGATTTTCAAGCATTATGATTGCATTCATTAATTTCAGTTTAAATTCAAATGTTTTTTAATTTCTTTTGCTACCAAAATGTCTTTTAATTATTTCACTTATTGCTTTTGTGCTATCATTTTGGGTTCTAAAATAAATGCATGCGACCAAACCAAATTTTATTGAATACGTTATGTGGTTTCTTTCCAATTTTTAAATAGACATTAAATTTTATGTTGGGAAAAACAAATGAAAAGAAAATAATGCCTTGGGGGCCGCATGAACCATTGTACATACAAAACTACATTATATTTTTTTGGTTTAAATACTTTAAAAGCAATAACATACTAACCCCACATAATCAATGTTGGAACCTTCCATTATCAAATTTGAAATTAGAATGGTAGCCATCAGTTCATAGACACTATTTTATTTTATTTTATTTTTCTGAGAAATGATGGACATGCATGGTTGGTCATTGATTTGAAATAGCAATTATTTAATCCAATAATTCCATTCAAAACATTTTTTTTATAATAATAATATTCCATTCAAAACATTAGAAATAGAATAATAATGGAATAACTCTTGTTTGGAGAATTCAAAAAGAGAACCCACATGGATGGGATAATGTACCAAAACCAAAAGTACCAACTAAACTTGAGAACATCAATGGTAAATTCGAACTTTGACAACAAGATCAGGGATACATATGTAATTCACTAGTGAACTACTTTTCTAGTAATCTGTCGCTCTCACACGTGGGACATTTTTGGACCGTTACAAACACAGCCATGAAAAGTAGCAAGCCGTCTCCACCTCACTCGTGGCAAAAACCTCCACGTCGGCACCTTGGAAACATAAAAATTCGAGAGAAGAAGCATATTCAAAATTTTAACGGTCGGATTTTCTGGCACACAGGTAATCACAGCCGTCGGATCCTCAATCATGTTCGACCTTTAAGGCCTCTTTTCTCCGATATTGCTTAGCTTAGCTGTACAGCTACACAGTAAAATAATGCCATTTTTTTTTTTAACTGAAAGAATCCAAAGAGACAGAGGAAGAGAGAGAGAGAGTGTGTGACATTTTCTTCCATTTAGAGAGAGAAAGAGTTTGGAGATTTTTGAAATACAAATTTGATTGTCTCCTTCACTCCTAGCCCAGTGGGACTTTGTTTGCTGTGTTAAGAGTTCGAATAAGTCAAGTGGGGTTTCTCAAATTTACTTCTGTTTTCACTCTCTTGTGTGTTTTTTCCATTATAGGAAACTATTTAGCTTCTGGGTATTCTCTGATTCTGAGAAATTCGCTTAATGAAAGTGAGTGATTATAGTCTTGTGAAGGTCCACATCTGTATTTTGATTGCTGATTTTGGAACCACTGATAAGAAGTGAAGGTGGGTTTTGGAGTTAAGAGAGAAGAGAGAGAGTTTCTAAGGGGAATTTCTTATAGCATAGCTGATACTTAAAGTTGGAGGGAGAGAGAAAGAGAGGTTTGAAGATCAAGCTATAGTGGATTCATTTCTGGGTTTGCTTTTTCACAGAGAGATAAAGTCAGGTTTCTGGTTTCTGAGTCTTAAAGGTTGGTGCTTGAGGTTGTTTTTGGCTTTACTTCTTTAATCTCTCTATGAGAAAAGTGTTATTCTTTTTCTTTTTTAATCACCTTTAAATGGGTTATTGTCATATGTAGAGAAGATATATGTGTAAATGTTTAACTTGGGTTATCATTGCTTTACTTTTTAGGGGTCTTCATAAACAGCGGGAGACAGTGAAGAGGAGAGAGAAAACCTATAGACAGGTCTTTTTCAGATGGCTGTTAAGGATGTAACCCCTTGAATGACAAGCAAATTCAGATCAGTTTGAGGTATTTTTCATACTTAATATTGTTTTGAATTTTCTTAAAGAAATTTATTGTGGGGTTGGTCCATCTTGGAAAATTTCGATTACACTCTTTTTATACAACTGTAGATAGAGACTCCTATCTTCTCTTCAAAGGAAAGTCTATTTTATTTTATTTTTTTTCAGTCTTACCAGATAGATAGCTTAAGTCTTTGGGGGACAAAAATGGCAATATCACATAAGAATGGAACTTTCCCGATTTCTTTCGAGAAATCTTGACCGTTGGATACAAGATACCGTTCAAGAAAAATTCAGCAAGTCCTCATTTAGGGGATATCTGATACTATATTTCTATAATCACCTGCTCCATTGTTGAAAAGTAAAGTCGTTGCTTTAAGTTTCTATTTACCAATGTACCCTGAATAAGTCACTATATGGCTCCTAGTCCATCAAATAGAAAATTTGTTTTCATCCTTATACGTTGAGGGGTATTGTGGGAATAGCGGATGCATGTGCCGACGGCTTTGTAATTGGAGAGGCAAACTTGTTTTAGCCGTTAAAAGTAGCTTCTTTCGTTGTCATCAACAAATTTTATATCTTAAACCTTAATTATCATATTGTAATATATCAATAAATCTATTTCCTACGTTTACTTTTTCATTTGGCATTAAATGATCACTTGCGAAAAGCAAGAGAATTAAGAAAGGACTCGTGAGGCATCTTTAGGTACTTCGATCTTGTTGGTCGGCTCTGATTGCATTGTGTTACTTGTACAAGATTCTCGAAGCTCTTGATGTGTTGTGTTTGTTTATGTTTTTCAAATTTTTAATGCATCCTACACATATCTAATTTCAGCCATGTTCTATCATTTATATGTTTTATGATTGTAGCTACTCCACTGTCTTCTAATTTTCTATGTAAAACACCATTTGTTTTTCCATTTTTCCTGAGAAAAGGTTTGGTTTTCTTTTCAATTTTTCAGTTGGTATATAGCTCTGGTAACCAAATTTAAGCGATACCCACATCGAAGTCATGGTTGAAGAAGGTGGAAACGGAGAGGTTTTGGCTGATGATACCTTGTCAGCTGAGGACTGGTTATCACATGCACAAGAGCTTATCCCAGTAGCCATGGCTAAGGCAAGAGAGGTTAAAGGATTCCCTGGTAGATGGAAGACGATAATCTCAAAGCTTGAGCAGATCCCTTCACGTTTATCAGATTTGTCAAGCCATCCTTGCTTCTCAAAGAACACTCTTTGCAAGGAGCAGTTACAAGCTGTATCAAGGATATTGAAAGAGTCAATTGAGCTAGCAGAGCTCTGTGTTTTGGAGAAATATGAGGGCAAACTTCGGATGCAAAGTGATCTCGACGCCCTTTCAGGGAAACTAGATTTGAATTTGCGAGACTGTGGGCTTTTGATCAAGACTGGGGTGCTCGGTGAGGCTACTCTGCCCTTATCTGTCGCTGGTTCTTCAACAGAGACAGATGTTGCTGCTCATGGAAATTTGAGGGAACTACTTGCTCGGCTTCAGATCGGGCACTTGGAGGCAAAGCACAGAGCTCTCGACAGCCTTGTTGAGGTTATGAAAGAGGATGAGAAGAATGTGTTGGCCGTTTTAGGACGTAGTAATATTTCTGCATTAGTCCAGCTGCTTACAGCCACTTCTCCTCGAATCCGGGAGAAGACTGTGACTGTGATTTGCTCGCTTGCTGAATCCGGGAGCTGTGAGAATTGGCTTGTTTCAGAAGGTGTTCTGCCGGCTCTCATAAGGCTCGTGGAATCTGGCAGCGCAGTTGGAAAAGAGAAGGCTACAATTTCGCTTCAGAGATTGTCAATGTTGGCCGAAACGGCTCGAGCAATCGTTGGCCACAGTGGGGTTCGCCCGCTGATTGAGATCTGTCGAACAGGGGACTCTGTCTCGCAGGCTGCGGCTGCTTGCACTTTGAAGAACATATCAGCTGTGCCAGAGGTTAGACAAGCTTTAGCTGAAGAAGGGATCATAAGAGTTATGATCAACCTCTTAGATTGCGGAATTCTGTTGGGATCAAAAGAATATGCGGCCGAGTGCTTGCAGAACCTCACTGCCAGCAATGACAACCTAAGAAGGTCTGTGGTCTCAGAAGGTGGAATCCGCAGCCTATTGGCATATCTTGATGGCCCGTTGCCTCAAGAATCAGCAGTTGGTGCTTTGAGGAATTTGGTTGGCTCGGTTTCCATCGACGTCTTGGTTTCCCTCGGCTTCCTACCTCGTCTGGTCCATGTTCTGAGGTCCGGATCACTTGGTGCGCAGCAGGCTGCTGCCTCGGCAATCTGCCGGGTCTGCAGCTCTGCTGAGACAAAGAAGATGGTAGGTGAGGCCGGCTGCATTCCACTTCTTGTCAAGATGCTCGAGGCCAAATCGAACAGTGTCCGGGAAGTGGCAGCACAGGCAATTTCCAGCTTGGTGACGCTTACACAGAACTGCAGAGAAGTGAAAAAAGATGACAAGAGTGTACCTAATCTGGTCCAGTTGCTTGATCCAAGTCCTCAGAACACAGCAAAGAAATATGCGGTGTTTTGCCTTGGATCTCTTTCTTCCAGCAAAAAATGCAAGAAGCTGATGATTTCTTATGGGGCAATTGGGTATTTGAAGAAGCTTACTGAGATGGAAATTCCAGGGGCTAAGAAGCTGCTTGACCGGTTGGAAAGAGGGAAGTTGAGAAGTTTGTTCATCAGGAAATAGATGAACGAAAGTTGCAAGCTTATGTCACTTTTGTATAATGAGAGGAAAAAGGTCTTTAAATTTTCTTAGCTGTTTCATTGTCCATGTGAAACAAAGTAGTAAAGGACATGAAATGGGATGCTTATCAATGTTCTGTTACTTATTTATGAAATGTATAATCTCTATATGTTTCTCACTTCTGTTTTTCTGTCTTTTATTTCTACTGCAATGCATATATATAGTTCACTAATTTACCTCTCTCTCTCTCTCTCTCTCTCTCTCTCTGTTCTTTTTTTTTGGGATTTGCTTCTCCATCTATTTTGACTTTTTATTCTATTGAAATATTAGTCGTTTATTGTACGGACTGACCAAACTTTTGAATTACCATATCACTGACTCGACAGTGTTGTTTTTGATAAAAAATTAGGTTTGCTTTCAATAGCTACTACATAATTACTTCTTTTCCATCTCCATTGGAGGTAAGATTCTTCGAAAAATTATATGGTTTGGACCAATTTTATTCTTGTTTTTCCGTATTATCTTTTTCGTTGTATGAAGTTTATACGTATGTATTTCTTTCTTTCCCTTCTATGTATTTCGAAAGCTGAACTCTGAAGATACAAGGAAACTGATTTTGATTACATTCTATTGTTCGTAAATTGCTTCTTTAGCTGGATTCCACTTGCCGACATTGTTTGCCAAATTAAGATATACTCGTTAAGAAGCTCCTTATAAACTACCACAAGAATTTTTTATTTATTTATATTTGATAATAAAGACATGAGATTTGTCTCTAGCAAATTGTGTATCCACCACCAAGATCACAAAAACTAACATGACATCATGGAGGATATGTTAGGTACAATACAGCAAGTAAAGCACCAAAGGAGTCCAACCCCACGATTATCATTAATTATTATTATTAGGCTTTATTAATATAAATTTGGTGGGTTTTAACACCACATATATATATATATATATATATATATATATATATATATATATATATATATATATATATATATATATATATATATATATAATTTGGTGAGCTAGTTTTGATGAATAGTACAAGTTAAGCGACAAAAATTTGTTACTTTATTGAGCCATCGAAATCGATTTCGTATTTGGATGTTTACAATTTAAAAAACCAAGAAGACCCAAAAAACAATAATTTATTGAACAGGTGCCCAAGATATCAGTGTAACTAGTCAAGGTTAATCTAAGTTCAGGCAATTTATATGGGAATGGCGCTACCCAAAATTCGAACTTATAATCACCATTAATAGAAAAAAGTTACTCAAATACAATATTTGTTTATACTTATAAATTTGGATTGTTGTAATCAAACTAGACAGCATTTGTGGCAATTCTAACAATATTTTTACATCTTAAGTAAAATTTAGATATAGCATATTGCCACCACATTTATTTTTTTACATCTTGCATGCAAATACATATTTATATATATATATATGTTATTATTGTACTTTTTCCACCGTATGTTGATCTCATTTTTGCCTTTACTTCTCCTTTTCTGAGATTTTGACATGTAATCCATTAGGAAAGAACAAAGCAGGTTTCCGGATGATTTCCCCTCCTTTGATTACTGTCCACCTGACCATTATTCCAACCACATGAATACATATAAGTTAGTCCTATTATTTTGTGAAAGAAAAAAAGTGAATTAGCTTATGATAAATTAAACTACAAAGAGAGCATAGGATTTTAATTACTTGTACTTAGAAACCAGATAATGAAGAACCAGAGCAACTTGAAGCTTTGTAAAGTCAGCTCCCACACAAAGCCTCAAACCCCCACCAAAGGCCATAAATGTCTTAGAACCTGCATGCAATTTCTTTCCCTATTTTTTTTTTAATTTTTGTGAAAAAAACAAAAACGTGACAATAAAAAGGTAATTTAGTCTTAGCAGCAAATCAAGATATTGTTTATATATATAAGATATCAATATACTGTTTTAACAAATACTAATTAATATTCTTTTAATTTAAATTACCTCCCATCGCCACGGATTAAATTCTAATGGATTATCATAGTAATCAGGATTCAAATGAACAGCTGATGGAATGACCATAACTAGCCAATTTTTTGGAATTGTATACCCTACAAAAATAGTTACGAGCCTTTCAGGCTATATACAATTGACAAAAGTTGGAAACAAATATACATAAAGAGAAACGAAGTACATAAGATAAAAGAAATGAGAGAGGAAAATTGATGAGATTTAAGAATATCCCCTGATTACAAAAGACAGGAAAAGTTTAGATAACATATAGTAACATATAGACACATAAATGTAATGGAGATTGTTCCAATAAACATTTAATCTTAATGCAAGCAACTTGTTACTATTTTTGTTTACACACTTGCACGCACTTGATGCATGTAGCACTAATTAAGATCAGATATGTAATATATAGTTAAGGAGGTTCAATCTACTAAATAGAGAAAATTATTATATCTAAAATCTGTGTTATATGGTCTATAAACTTGCCCTTCATCACAACATCTTCCACAGCTCTTCTGAAAACCACTGGCACAATATTTGCAAATCTAACGGTTTCATTGATAACCTTCACATGTAACCAAAAATAGAGAAAACATATTGGTCATTAATTAGGACAAAGAAACCCCAAGAAAAAATTATATAGAAGACCACCCGTAAATCGTTTAAATAACAAACCCAACTCACCATGTGTGTGAAAGTCATGGACTTATATTCCTCCCATGTAAGCTCAATGTCCTTATTGCCACGGTTCCTTAGGATTTGGTCATGCTCTTTCTAGAAAAGAGTTAACTAAAAATTATTATTATTATTATTATTCTTACTATTATTTTATTTTGGCGATCGAGAAAATTACTACACTAATGTGTATATATATAAAGAATGAAAAGTTGAAGTAATAAATTATATATAGAGCACCAATCCAGTAGGTATTTTTTTTTACCTATACATAGATATCATTTTAACCAATAAAAATTTATCATGCACATTTTTTATAGTAAAAAGTAAAAAAGAGAAATAACATTAATAATGCACATTTTTTCATGTATTTTATTGTAGCCGTTGGATCACCATTAGATAATTGATCCAACAACTAAAAAAAAAATACCTATACATAGGTAAACCAAAAAAAAAAAAAAAAAAAACCTATTAGATTGACAACCATATATATATATATAGTTGGATATGTATAAGGGTTGAACCATAAAATTAAACAACACACAAACCGTTAATTCCGCTAGTACTTGTGGATGATCAGATATAAACTTCACAGCTAATGTAATTGCTGATGATGTGGACTCATAAGATGCGAAGACAAGTAAAAACAACAAGTCTATAACCAAATTCTCATTCAAGACAGTTTCTTCTTTTTTCAATTCTTCAAGCAAATAATCCAAGTAATCACCACGATTCATATTCAATCTCTTCCTTTCTTCATATATATCCTTAATCACTTTTATTGCCTTCTTTCGACCCTAATTTAGAAAGTGAAAAATTAAGTCAATCCAAAATTAGGAATGCTATTAAGCAGTTTAAATATATTGATTAGATCGTCAAAAGAAAAGTTAATTTTCAAAATGTAGTATAAGTACTTGCAAACATGCATGATAAGCGGTTCCAGGAATGTTCAAAGGAAAGGATATAAGTCCTTCTAGAAATGCATCGTAGCTCTGCTTAAGTTTTTTTGACGCCTTCGATTCATCATAACTAATGAGCTTCTCAGCAAAATAGTCAAATATCATCTGCATTTAACCAATAACAAATTAATAACAAGCTAGTTTGATGTAATATATTATAATTAGTAACAAATATTTCTACTTGTTTCCATGGCTTGATCGCAAAGTACTAGTGCAACATGTTCATAGAGATTATAAGCTTTGGTGCCTAATTGACGGTCCATAATACAAATTTTCATTCGGTTTGCCTAATTACTGTATCATATAGCCTATAGAGTTTTGCTGCTTCCTGATGAGTTGTACTACTCTTGACCTTATTTGTTATTTACCTTCTATAATTATTAAACCTTTTGAGAGTTCTATTGAAAAGAAAAAAGAAGAAGAAGAAATAATTTTGAAATAAGATACACACAGATATACGTTTATATATACATATAGGGCACTAATCTAGTAGGTATTTTTTTTTTTTACCTATGCATAGGTATCAATTGGGCTAATGAAAATTTTTTTTGCACATTTTTTTATATTAAAAAGTAAGAGAGAGAAAAAGTATTAATGATGCACGTCTTTTCATGCATATCATTTTAGCCGTTAGATTATTGTTAGATGATGATCTAACGGTTAGAAAAAAAATACCTACACATAGGTAAAAAAAAAAAAAAAAACCTACCGGATTGGCAACCATATATATATATATAACTATATGATAAAGTATAAGGTAAAAAGCTAAATTAAGAAATACTGTACATTTGAGGCTACTTCTTTGAGATCTACAATGACATTGTTGGCCCATGAACGCATGCATGTGCGAGTGGCTTTATCCATATGAGCTAAGAGTCTGTCCTTCAAAGTTTCAGGACCAATAATTTGTAGAACCAAATTCTTAAGGTACTTGTGAACTAATCCATGTTGCCCCGGAAAACTTTCTCCTGTAATTGTCATAAAACTCTCAGTGTAACAAAGTTCGAAAGATTTTCCTTCTTGCTGAAAGATTTGATAATTAATTTCTGGATCTGTTGACACTATCACATTTTTGCCAACTAAATTTGTACGAAACAAGGATCCATATCTGCAAATCAATCATAATTACATATTAGATTGAACAGTCATGTAACGTGAAAAATATACTGGACTAGTGAATCTAAATTGGACTTAATTGTCAAGTTAGTCATCTATATCTGTTTCTTCAAAACAAACATTCATTTTAATCGAATCGCTTAATTTCGTTTGTTTATTGCGGTATTTTTAATTTGAAAACGATAAATATTAGGGTGTATTCAAGGGATCGAGTATGTGAGATATTTTAATTTGAAACAAAGTATTTAATTAGAGAGAAAATCACATATTCTGGAGGATCAACAAAATATTAGTTGTATATATTGAACTGTTTCTGATATATCAAATTCACACTTAACAAGAAAATCATAGATGTAGCTAAAGGAGAAACTACATAGGTATTTGAATACCTTCAATAACATTTATACTAACTTTCTGTTTGATTGTGAAAGATATGATGTCTATATAAGAATCATAACGAAATCGATACTGAACTAGAAAATTAGATAAATACAACTAAAATGAATTTGTTAATTTAAAATGGTGTAATTTTACATTATTTTGAGGGATATACATGAATACGTATTTCAGCATGAAAAATTACTTAGGCTAGCTAATGCCATTCAGTAGTAGAATTAATCCCATAAATCAGAACAAAATAAATAAAAACTAAATTGAGGAAAGGTATATATACGTAGCGTTATACCTTGCCATTCTCTTTCTGACAAAAGGTGTTATTTCGTATAAATCGTAGGGCGCAAAGAACTCCATAGTCTCTCCAATGAGGGGGATGCCCGTTGAGCCAGGTGGAAGCTTTCCGTTACATTTGGGGTTCATCCATCCACAAACCCAATAACTCAACCAGCTTATTATTCCGAAAACTAGAGCGGTGTATGAGAAAACCAACCACATCATCTTTCTTAATTAATTTTTCAATTCACGTATGAATATATGGCTTTTTTTTTTTTTTTTTCTATATAGTATAGAACTACGTGCATAGAAGAAAATATGTTTGTGCATGCACGGAGTAGTACGTGATGAGACACATATATATGTGTATATATATACACACACGAATTATTAGAAGAGAGACTAAAGGAGAGACGAGGAAAATAAATTTAGTTTTCTTCTGTGAAGAGAAATACGTAATTAAGTTATTAAGCGTTTTAGCTCAAGTGCCATTAATTAATGGTGGTGGTGGAGAGACTGGATTGGTTTTAGATAAAGATGTAGATCATGATTAGACTTGCATGTACATGTTATGTAGATATATATGATAAATGATGCGTAAAATTCGAGTTAATTTGTTTTTTTTTTTTTAAATTATTGAGAAACAACTAATTGATAATATTCGGTAAATATATAGAGAATAGATCGAACCACATTTCATTTCAAAAAAAAGATTGAACTATATATATAAGGCAAAAATATATTTGGTTTTGTTTGCACGTACATTAATTTGTCAACTATATATACTATTTTCGTAATATGATAACATATATTGTTCTACACTAAATTAATGACCCCAAATTAATGTTAGTTGTATAACACATCGTCAAATGTTGTAATTACGAGTTTTAGATTTGCATTGATATTTGACGTATATAGCATAGATAATTATAATAGTACGTAAGTACTTTATATATAGAATGAAGAAAATGTTGAAGTACGTGCTCCAAGTAATTAATTTTAGTATGTGGGTGTGTTGATGGATGTGATTCATACTAATGAATTTATCCTATTCCGTAATTTCGATACTTCATATAAGTTTACGTCTAATATTTCCACATACTTATATAGGAGGGGGCGACCAAAGGTAGCTATTATCAATCCTCATCACAACAATTCTTTACTTGGAAGAAACTAATATTTCCAATATAGGGAATTTAAATTAGTCTACATATATAGCACTAAACTATAATTCGTTGGGTTTTCCCACAAATTAAAACTCAATAAGTTACAGAACCATATATTTGGTGCACTAAGTAGGGTCTTTTAGGTAGTTGAGCTATAACCTACCTTAGCCTAATAGATCAGCTAGTTGCATGTACACGTACCTATATAATGGTCACAATTTAATGAAAAAGAATGGAACATGGGAAAGTTTACCTTAACAAGGTATTGTTATTTGTGCAATAGAATTAATGTATAATTGCTATGATTAAGGCCACCAATTATCGCGAAAAAGACATGGGTAAGACTAACTTAGGCCAAGACTACCAGGGGTTCAAATTTTGGTAGAGTGTGTGTATTATTTTCTTTTAAAATTTGTAATAAATGGTGGTCATTAGGTAAGCTTCATTTAAAAAAAAAAAAATAGGTGGAGTGGCAAGGGGCTAATGGTTTACCTTGACAAGCTCTTGGATTTGAACAGTAGTGGTAGGGGTACATGGAAAATTAACTGACTTCACAAGGACTCGTATACCATGCAGGGATGTGATTACCTTTCTGGAGTTATGCGCGAAGATGCCATCATCTACCTAGATATATAACAAACTTAATTATCCAGGGAAAAAAAAAAAAGAAAAGAAAGCAAGAAAGAAAAAATTAGGCTATAGGCCTATTTGTCTTGTTGGGCTTTAGTGAGTTTAGCACCAAGCTTCCACATAGAAATGGAAGGTAAGACTAGATATTTAGGGAAATTAATGACCTTGATTAGAAATAATTTGGGCCAAAATGATCTCTCTAGAACTGTCACAGTATTAGTGACGAATAGTTATTATTTAGTGACAAATGGTGACAATGTTTATGATTTTTCTGGAACGATAAATATAATGACTACTGTCACTAGCATTGCGACAGTCCTATAAAGATCATTCTACAAAATATTTCTTGAAAAAGTTTTTTCACCGGTCCACAATATACACTACTAGTCAGGTCCATTTCTCCTAATCCCTACATTTTAAGTTTAATCGGGAGAGATTGACTATGACTAGTTTTTGTGTTTTCGCTCAAGAGAGATTGACGATTAATAGCTTTTCTTCTTGTTTCTCTAGATTTATAGCTAACTTTTCTTTCCTAATAAAAAATTTAAAAAGATCGCAGACTTCTATTATTATTATTATTTTGACAATTGAAGATTGCAGAATAACATGAAACCAACAACATATTTATTGAGATGACTTAAACCCATCACCAAAAGAAACTTGCTGAAACACAATCTCGAATCATGACACACACACACATATATATATATATATATATTATTACATATATACATATCAGCTTCAGACCCCAACACTAACATATCTTCAAATAGTATTTTATTACATACATATATCTTGAATAGGGTAATTTAATACAAGCATCCTGCCATAGCACTAATTATTCATAATATAAATACACAAGTGCTAGCAATATGCTAATATTATAATATGATTCCACCATCTATATTGATGTTGATCATGCTAATTTCCCGTTATTAGTACTTTTTTGAGATTTTGATGTATAATCCATCACGAAATACCACAGCCGGTTTCCGAATGATCTCTCCTCCTTTAACTATTGTCCACCTGTACATTTCCAAACCAAGTCAACATGCATATTAGTTCCTTTTTTTTTTTTTTTTTTCAAACAGTACAGGACAGTATATACGTATACATGTATAAAAATATAAATTAAATCTGAATAGCCATTTAATTAGAATCAATTTTACCTATAATTTGTAACTAAATAATGAAGAACGATGGTCACTTGAAGCTTTGCATAGTCAGCTCCCACACAAAGTCTTATGCCTCCTCCAAAGGGCATGAATGTCTTAGATGCTGTATGCAATTTCTTCCCCTGTTTTTGTTGGAAAGGGGAAAACCAGGATTTTTTTTTTTAAATAGAAGATGATAATACAGAAACTTTTGAAGCAATAAATTATTAAATACTTTACTGATATTTTTCTTAAAATTACCTCCCACCGCCATGGGTTAAATGTGCATGGGTCACTATAATTATCGGGATTTAAATGAAGGACTGATGGAACGACCATAACTAGCCAATTTTTTGGAATTATATATCCTGAAATAATCAATATATAATGTATTTTAAAATTTCACGAGTGAAAGAAAATAAGATAGTAAATATATGGATTGTTAATTGGTTTGCAAATGGAAAATGTGATATGAAAGATACAAAAGAAATAATATTGGAAGAAATTAAGCGAATTGCTTCAATTATTCTTTCCCGTATTATAAAAAGTAGTAAAATTGTAAGTTTGTAACTTGTAAGTAGCAATTAGTAATTACTTAGTCCTCTCGAGAAATTTTCACATGTTTTATATACAATTATATACATGACAAAACACATATCTAGATATACATACCAGACACCAAAAAAATAAAAATAAAAAATGCTACAGGCAGATTCTTTAATAATGATGTGACAGTCAATTTCAATTCGTTAGATAAAAAATGTTTATATATATATAACTAACTTAAATGTCATTAATTAGCAAACACATGTCAATAAATTACTATTGTACTTCATATATACACATATTTATGTAGACGCAGTATAAGTTTAATTTCCACGACAACGCAAAAACAAGAGAAAGAAATAAATGCAGTTTTGTCCAATTTCTACAAACTTTACATAGACGTATGCATGTAGCTTTAAATATCAGTGGGAAAATAAATTTATTGTACTAAAGATTATAATTATTAATTATTGACGAGGATTCTTAATTTTTTTTTTTTTTAAAAAGGAATGATTTTCACTAGTGTATGGTCGACCTTAAACCATGGTAAAATTTATTTTCAGTCCAAAACTGATCAAGTGGAGTTTTTAGCACACTGACTTTCCTTAACTTAAATATTTAATCAAAAGTCATTTGAAAAAAAAAAAAAAACATCTAATCAGAAGTATTAGTAAAAAGCACCTAAACTTTGATAAGAATCTAATTTCTAGTACATCACGGCATCACGAACATATATTGAAAATTCTATCTTGAAACTTTGAACAATTTTCAACGATGGTTAATATGTAATATTTGATCTTAATGTTGATTTTCTTTTAAGTTCAAAGACAGATGATTTTTCCACTCCAAAAAAAAAAAAAAAAAAATTAAGAAGAAGAAAATGGACTAGTCCATCGTGGGCCAATTATGCGACAATGCTATGATGTAGAAGCCCAATACTTTTAGAATCTTTATTTATTTATTTATTTTTATGTGTTCTTTGTTGAATATGGACGAACTCACCCTTAATTTCGACATCTTTCACAGCTTTTCTAAAGACTCCTGGGACAAGATTTGAAAGCCTAATTGTTTCATTGATAACCTGCATAATACAAATGGAAGAACATAATATTGCTTATATATAGCACTGAATTAAAAGTGAAAATTGAGAACTATAAGTGTCCTTAAAAACGTTTTTATCAATTGAAATTAGCTCACCATGTGTGTAAAATTCATGGATTTGAATTCTTGCCATGTGATCCCAGAATTCTCATTGCCACGATCTTTAAGAATCTTCTCGTGTTCTTTCTGCACGAGATTTAATAGTTCAATTTTTTTTCATGACAGAGAACTTGCATTACTATATAAAAAAGGGAATGGAAAACTGAAAGAAAAATACATTACTCCTTAGATCATTAATTGAAAAAAATAAACTAAATGGAGACCAACCGTTAGTCGAACTAGCACTTCAGGATGATCAAAAACGAACTTCACTGTTAACGCAATTAGTGTTGAGGTAGACTCATATGAACCAAAGAGAAGTATGAAGACCATCTCTATAACCATTTTTTCATTCAAAAGTGCATTTTCTTTCTTCAATTCCCCAAGCAAATAATCCAAGAAATCATCATTATTGGTTTTTGATGCTTTCCTATCTTCAAGTATATCTTTGATCACTTTTAGTGCATCCTTCCGACCCTAATTCCAAAAATATATTGTGTAAATTAATTAGTCTTTACCATCTGTCTAAAAGTAATTATAAATGTATATGTATAATATTATATTGGAATAAAATTACTTATTTGTTTAAATTTAAGTAAGTACTTTTAAACATGCATGATAAGCAGTTCCTGGGATATTTAAAGGAAATGAAATAAGCCCATCAAGAAACGCATTGTATTTCTCCTTGAGTTTCTTTGAATTCTTTGATTCATCATAACTAATGGCCTTCTTAACAAAGAATTCGAATAACAGCTGCATGCAATAAAAAAAAGGCATATAGTCAATAATAGAAGCATAATATATGTAGTTTTTAAATAAAACCACCAGAGGGGGGCTAATTTATTTGGAACGAACGAAAAATAATAACATTTGCAACTTAGAAATCCTCGTAATAACCCGGCTTGCAAGTTGCAGACTAATTAATCTGATATTGATTTTATATTATGGTGTAATGTACACTATTAATATTTACACAAAATACTAGTGAGTTTTTAATGGGTATTTTTGTTTTTGCTCTATGAATGGATAAGTTTGACTAATTTGGAAATAAACCTACAATGATAAGTCATCTCATTCAATATATTAATTTCTAATTCTTTTTTATTTATTTCTTTTTTGAAAATTTAATTTAAAGTTTAATTTTTTAATTACCTCTAATTTAAAACTATATGTACTATTGTATCTTCAATATTTTATAAAATTTCTTTTTTACTGAACGAAAGGTAAAATCCAAAGTAGCATATTTTTCATATTATGAATAAATTATTTTCTTAAATAACAAAAAAATGAATAAAGCAACTATATTGAAAGAAAATTTGTTTTAAAAAAAATTATGCATGAAACAGCTTAAAATTTGTACATTTTTTATTGTTTTTTTTTCAACGAATAAGATAATTGAGAGTGATTAGAGATTATTAAGTATTTTTTACTAGTTTCATTTTCTTACATAAAAAATAAAAAAATTGACCAACTCATCAGGTTACTCATCTTTTTTTGTTTTAAATAACTTTATATATTTATATATGTATTAATTATAATAATCTTTTTAGTAAATATACTAATATTATTTTATCCATTAGATTAAAATCTAAGGCCCAAATTAGAGTACCATCCATAGAGTAAAAATAAAAATCTCCATTGAAACATCACCTATATATATATATGATTTCTATATACCATTTTAATATATCCACACATATGTATATATATTACATTTATATGGGAGTAAAAAACCCATATCATTTTATTAATATCAAATAACACATTCTATTTGTATTTTTCTATCAAATTTCACTAAACTCATATATAGTTAAAATTAGAGTTTAAATTATAGAAGAAGAACATTTTTACCTTTTAAAATCAGATGACACAAATCAAATAATTATTTTTGTGTATTTAAAAGTTGTCATAATTATAATTTTTAAAGGTTACAGATATTCATCGGTCTAGATAGTTACGCTTTCAATTTTTTTTTTAAATGACAATCGATAATTTAAAGGGTAAAAATATCTTCTTAAATTATTTTAATCTTTAGTTTTGAGTTATTTATTTATTTTTTTGATATTATCCCTATTTATCTGTATCAAAAATAGCAAGTTAGAATTGTTTTACATTTGAGGATGCTTGTTTCATATCGACTATGCCTTGAGTAGCCCATGAAAGCATACGTGTGGAAATAGCTTTATCCAACTCGGACAAAAGATTTTCCTTCAATTTTTCAGGGCTAACGATGTGTAGAACTAAGTTCCTAATGTACTTATGAATAACTCCATGTTGCCCCAGAAAAGCATCATGTCCAGTAATGTCTACAAAACTCTCTGTGTAACAAAGAATGAAAGACTTCCCTTCTTCCTGAAGGATATGGTTATTGATTTCAGGATCTGTTGATACAATCACCTTCCGCCCAACTATGCTAGTACGAAACAATGATCCATATCTATATGCAAAGTATAAATATCACATATCAATTAGTTGTCTACATATGTGTATATATATATATATATATATTACATAATTCATGACAAATTGGATCTTGCTAATTAGGAATAGTACTACTAATATGGAAGGAAAAAGAAAGAAAAGAGTCTTAGAGAATTGATAATATCCGTATCATTTTGCATAAAACATCGTCCTTTATTTAGAAAAATTGTATACATATACTAGGATATTTTGCCTAATTAGCTTCACAATTTTTCCAAAAAAAAAAAAAAAAAAAAAAATAGAAGAGATTTTCTTAAACAATATTCTTATAAAAAGAACATTTACATTGAACGATACAATCCTGACTATTAATTTCACTTTCAAAAAATAAAACTAAAAACCCCCATAAATAGAGCCATATATATGAATATATATAATGTACCTTGCCATTCTCTTTTTGATGAATGGTTGGATGTCATAGGATGCATTTGAAGAGTTTGGTATAAAGAACTGGATGGTCTCCCCAATAATGGGGAAGCCCATCGAACCCGGTGGAAGCTTTCCATTGCATTTTGGGTTTCGCCAAGTATAGAACCAATGACTTACCACTATAGCAAACAAAGCTATGAGGCAAAGATCAACGACATTCCACATAGCTTTATTACTAATTTATATATGTGTATATAGATTTCAGCCAATCCGATTTTGCAGCTAATATCCAATGCTTTGAGTCTATAAACACACTGAATTGTAGCTATCTATTTATAGAAGGGAAACCTATAACTAGTAACTTGCTAAACATGGAAGAGAACGAAAAAGCCTAGCTAATAGAGACAATTTGATGAGGTTTTATCTAGTCCGGTCCAAAATTTATTAATTTAAAGTCCTCTATATATATATATATATTATATATCAGAAACTTCGTAAGAAGGAATTGCGTCAGGCCTTTGATTGGATTGTTAGGACACCCTTAGGAGTATACTCGGCTACACATGAGCAAAAAAGAGAGAGAAGACAGACATTAGAGGTCGATCATCAGGTACACATATATATTACGCGCAATGCTTTCTTTTCATTTTTTATTTTTATTTTTTTGATTTTAATTAAAAAACTAAAGATTTGACCCAGAGAGAACATAAGAAGAAACGGAGCACCAACACCACACAAGGGTCAGTTTAATACAAGGGAATTAAATGACATTTTTAATTTGAACTAAAGAACTCATTTTATTCATTATAATACTTTAATAATAAACTGACATCTATGTCCAATAGCATTACTCGAAAAGAACAACTTGCAATAATCACGTTATATCTAAATCTCCACATTAATATCTCAGGCTCTACAGTATCCTTGTAAAAACCTTGATTTTTATAAGGGGTATTTTAGTCTTTTCACAAAAATTGAGAATTTAAAATAAATAAAATTAGTTAAAATGTGAATTAATTTCAGGTAAGGACCAAAGTAGAAAAAATTTTCAAAGTTGGGGTCAAATTCAAATTTCAAGGACTTAAATGAAGACAAACTTTGAAACTTGGGCCATAATAGAATTCTAAAAAATTATGGCACCAGCCCATTAAGTGACACATGTCACAAAACCCCCAAATGCCCCTACAATCTCTAGTCTCCATCTCCCTCTCACGTGTACTCTCTCTCCCTCTTCCTTTCTTCTTCTTCTTCTTCTTCTTCTTCTTCTTCCTCGCCACCTTCACTTTACAGGCCGATTCCTCACACCCGGCGTCGACCCACCTCCCAACACCGGCCGAAATCTCCTCCCAGTTGATTGGCTACCAGACGCCGCCCATCGCCGGCCACCATCGCACAGCCAGGCGCGAGAAATGAAGGCGCGAAGTCGCGCCCAACCCGCGGCCAAATGGGGTGAATTCTGGCCTTCCGCCGCCCATAGCCGCCACCCACTGTCGTGAAAAGGAACCCAAACTCTCTTGAGTCTAGTCCAGCCCCTCATCGCCACGAATTTCCTGCCAAGAAGCTCCGGTGAGCTCCTAAAACTTTTTATGTCATTTTCGTCATAAAAATTGACATTTGTGCAATTACTTTTGCTATGTTAATCCGTTGCTCATGAAACTTGAGGAGATGAAAATATAGGTTGAAACAAGATGAAGAGTGAAAATTTTGTTGAAAATGGATGCGTAGATTGAGAGAAATTCAGGTCTGAATTTTAGGGCGTTTATCTAAATATTTTCAGAAAATGGTATTTTTATAACTTTTCTAATTAGTTTCTAGTTAAGCCCAAATTTGAGCTAGAGGCCTCGAAACTGAAATGGGACTTCGGAATTGGACTAAGTAAGGGCAAGGGATGAGTTTTGATATAAAACATCAATAAGTTTTGAGTTGGCACGAAATTCGAGATGCGAGACTCAGGATTTTGCCTCGATTTGTCATATATCTAACCCAGCGTTTTTGGGTGCTCTAAATTTGGTGGTGATCTCCGTTTCGCAATTTGAGGATTTGTTTAGAAAGTCACCCCTCAAAGTGAGCTCATAGGATCCCGAAACAACTTTTCGAGCGACCGGGTGACCAACGGGAGAATCTACTAGCGCCGATAGCTTAGTCTAGCTATCCAGGCGAGGTAGGGGTTCAATTACCAAGTTTTATACTTATTTTGATTTAAAATGTGCATTATGACCTATTTCTTGAAATTGTCAAATTTTATGGATTAAATGATTTGATTGGATATTTTGTGAACTGCTGAATATATTGGATTATTATGGGATTGGTTTATATGATTTTTGTGCAGGTTTAAAATTTTAGTTATGGGAAAATACAGCCATTATGCTACCCAATTTTCTGTAAATCTCAGAATAATACCAAATGAGTTTTAAAACATGATTTCTTGATATACTTGATGCATGGTTATTACGTACTCTATGAAATGTTGTACCTACTATAGGATCACACACTTGAGTTCCATTTTAGCATCATGGTATTTAGATCGCTGGCGAGTTAATGCAGCGCTAGGTGAGAGACCTAGGCCCCTGCGCAAGATTTGCTGACACACCTCTGGGTAGTATCAGGATGCTGGGTACCTCTGTTCAAGAGGTATTACAGGACCGTGATGAGAGGATGAGAGCTCATACATATACTTGTACTTGATTGATTTATGATATGTACAACATGATTGTGATTTTGGTTTTGGTTTTGATTACATGATTACTTATGATCTTGATTTCTTTGCAAAATTATTTTATAAATGGATTTTGGAAAGATACTAACCATGCAGGTTTGAAAAGTTGCATTCATACCGAAAAGGTAATTGGATTCCTACTGAGCATATAAATGCTCACCCCCTTTATCTTTCCCCTCTCAGGTGGTGTATAGTGTGACTTGGGCAACACCGGAGCGGAGTGACTAAGTTTGGAAGATTGTTCTAGTTTAGTAGTTGGTAACTACTTAGTAACTCATTTTGGAATTGTAATAACATTTAAGACTCATACTTTGGATTTAGCCTGTATTATTTATTATGCCTACTTGTGATGACAATGGTGATGCATATGTATGTTTTAATACTATTATTAACAGTCTATGTCTAGTGGTGATCACAAACTGTGGGAATTTACAGTTTGGATCATTTTTATAAACTTTTACAGAAGCTGTCATTTTTCTGAAGAATTGCAGTTTCTAAAATTTTCTAAAACAAATTATGAATTTCCACTTGTGAAATTTCTCTTCTGCTACTGGCCTGGGATTTGGGTCATGAATATCCTATGCAAGACTATATATATATAAAAGTTGTCGAAGCTATTCACCAATGAGAATATAACAAAATAAAATTCCCAAAAAATAGCTGTTTATTAAGATAGCTTAACGTAAAGATGCAAATTGAGGGCGTCAACTAGTTGACCAGGTAAAAGCAATACTTGACATTTGATCTATATACCTAGAACAATTCTTTCTTGCATTAAGGTTTTAATAAAAGAAAATGCAAAAGTACATTTTTGGTGTCCATAATATTGCTCTTTAGTGGATATTGTAGTGGCAGAATTATTGAACTGTTACTTTTATAATTCCTGTAGTCACCACATTACTCCTTTCTCCTCGTCTGTCTATCAGTAGACTTCTATATCGTACCGATCTTAATTAAAAACTTGCTCGTTTCTCAGTAATTAACTATTGTATTAACAATCACAAATGGCACATCATGAGGCGTGTATGGAGCTTAAATAAAGCTAGTTGGGAAAATTACACTGTCATCGTAGCTAGCTATTTTAAACATATATAGTTGATAGCCTTCAGGGTTATATCTAGCACTAAAATGTTTGTTGCGCCTCGATGGGATTCGAATTACGATGACACCCCTTGGTCTAAGAACAGATTCACAACTTAATAAATTTTCATCACTTATCCAAGCTATATGTTCTTTGAACTTTTAGCAATTAAGCCATGTTCAATATATAGGGAAAGAATCTATATAAAATGAAAATTTAATGGTCAACATAGTAGAATTTTAATCAAATTCAAGAAAAGGATGAGGTGTCCCTAATTTATTTTTGAATTTTACGGCACACCTATTTGTGTAAATATTTCTAATTTGTGCCCTTTCATATATATATATATATATATTGGTTGCCAATCCAGTAGGTATTTTTTTTTTACCTATGTGTAGGTATTTTTTTTTTACCCGTTGGATCATCATCTTATGGTGATCCAACGACTGTAATGATGTACATGAAAAGACATACATTATTAATGCTATTTCTATCTCTTACTTTTTAATATAAAAAAATGTGCAAAAAAAATTTTCATTGGCCAAATTAATACCTATGTACAGGTAAAAAAAAAAAAATACCTACTGGATTGGTGCCCATATATATTTATAGATATATATGTGGACACCAATTCAATGGGTATTTTTTTAGATAAATTTAGGTGGATGACCAAAATTTTAAATTTGATTAAGTAGATGTCCATTTTAAAAATTTTATAACTAAATGTCCAGGTATATGTATTTTTACACTTGGTAGATACACATATCTACCAATTTTAGTTACTATACTGAAATATACTGGGTATATAATTTTTTAAACTTGGTATATAACATTTTACACTTGGTATATAAGCATATATACCGGACATTTTGCTATAACATTTGACAAAGAGATATTTGCTGAAATTAGGCCCAAAATTTGGTCATACTTCTATAAGCCCCATTTTTTTTTTATCTATCCATAAGTATTATTTTTCCTAATTAAAATTTATCACCCACGTCTTTTCATGATAAAAGTAGGGAGAAAAAAATATTAAATAATAGAGATTTATTTTTATTATTTTTTTTTTCTAACTACTCAAATTATGATAACTGTTAGATAATGATTCAACGGCTAAAAAAAAATATCTATAAATAGGTAAAAAAAAAAACCTATTAGATTGGGAACCATATATATATATATATATATATATATTTATATATATATTTCTAATCCTTGGGTATTCCTTTCCTACACGAATTGAAATCGGACTACAATTAGTAGGTTTCTTACATGAATTAAAATTGGAATAGAACTAGGTGGAAATTAGGATTTTAACCTGTTACTATAAGTCTTTTTCAAAATGGTCAGATTAATTTACTTATCGATCGATCGTAAAAATTAAATTACTTAGTGAGAACTCACTATATATTTATATGACAACAAAATTAGTTGGAGAAAAAAAGAAAGAAAAGAAAGTTGTCTCGACTCGCGACCTCCTAAAATGAGTAGATGTTAAGTTTTATCAAGATATCTTAATTAAGGATGTCACTTTTGTCTCTATCTATGTCTCTTTGGATTTAAGCTGCAAAACTTAATTTCTTCATCGCACCATGTATGTCACCGTCCTAACGAACCCATGAGATTTAAAAAATATTAATTAACAATAACAAGGTTACCTACAGATACCTCATCAGCCGGCTGAAAAATATTATATATTACCCAAATTTTGCACTTATAGTCAGATATCACTGAATATTCTTATATTATTAATTCTAACAAAACAATAACAATATAAAAGGAATATTGATCAATAACAAGGAAAAAAAAGAAGAATATAATTCCAAAAAGAGGCCTGGTTAGTTGAGAAATCTTACCTAAAGTTGAATGTTTTGTCTCTCTATATATCTTTTCTAAACAGACTAATTAAGATGCGAACTTTTCTTCATGTCCTATTTGTGTCTGCATGACATTCCCTGCCAATCGAGATTTGAAAAATACAAAATACAGTACCTACTGATTTCCTCAGCCATTACGTTGAAAAATAATACATACTTCCACTGCTGCAAGTACTTGGCACATTATAATACAAAATCAACAATACCTACTTACTGCACTTGTACGTATTTACTGAATATTAGCTTTATAATAATTATCACTCAGTAATATTAACAAAAAAAATTATATTTTAAAACAAAGATTCAACTCAAAACAATAAAGATAAAACAAAGAGCTCGCACGTTAGTTAAGATATCAGTAAAATTAGGCCTTATACGGCATTTTTAGAAAAAGAAATTTGAAAAATACGGTGCGTTGTATTTTTTTTAGATCAAGTACTCTTTTTATTAGAAAAATACAATTTTTAAAAATATTTAGAAAAATGCTATTTTTAAAATAGTAACTATTAAGTATTAACCGGTAATTAATTTCCAGAAACTATTAACTAGTATAACCAAATGTATTTATAACTGGTATATAACTGATAATTAGATCTGAAAATCGGTTTTCAGAAATTGGCAATTAGTAACTATTTTAAAAATAGTTTTTTTCTAAAATATTTTTTAAAAATGATCTTTTTCTAATAAAAACCGTACAGATTTTGGAAAAAAAATCCTGATCTCCGTATTTTTGTTATTCCTTTAGGTTTTCAGAGATAAAAGTGTTAGAAGGTTTTATTATTTCTTAAGTGAGCTCGTATATTAAATACAATTATATATTATAGAGAAATTTAGGTGGATAGCCAAAATTTTAAATTTGATTAAGTAGATGTCCACTTTTAAAATTTTATAGCTAAATGTCCAGGTATATATATTTTTACACTTAGTAGATATGTGTATCTACCAATTTTATTTACTGTACTGAAATGCACTGGGTATATAATTTTTTATACTCGGTATATAAAATTTTACACTTCGTATATATGCATATATACCGGACATTTTGCTATAACATTTGACAAAGGGACATTTACTGAAATTGGGCTCAAAATTTGGTCATATTTCTATAAGCCCCTATATTATATGGGTTATCTAAATTAATGAGCCAAATTAGAGATCTATTTAGTAAGCTCTAGAAACATCTATAAAGGTACGAGTTTTGTAATATGTAGAGACCTAATAATAGCCCATTGTGACTGATGGGATTACATTTGACCTAGTATTTAAGGCTAACCAGTGGCGGAGCAAAGACTTTTTTGCAGCAAAGGCAAAAGGCAATTCTTTTAAGTGTAATAATCACACAAAAAGTATCTAAAATTTCATAATAGTATTCCAAATAAACATTAATATAAAGTACATTACACATGTCCATGATGAATTTTCATATTTTGTAAACTATGCAAGTTGTGAGCTGCAAAAGTTAAAAATGAATGTAAATGTAAAAGATTTACTTGTTCCCAATATATATAGACTATAGCTGTCAATCCTTTTGTCCTTGTGGCTATATTTTTTTTCTTTTTTTTCTTTTAAAAAAAAAGAAAGAAAAAACCTTAAGGCCACGATAAAATTCTGGGGTCCTTTGCAGAAAGTGATTTTAAAGAAGTACACCCGTTTTCATAATTTTTGTGTGGTTACACTTTTTAGTGAAATATTGATTATAAAGACTAATATACCCTTGATAGTATATTAGTAGATGACACTAGATTATTCGGGAGGATATTTTCTTTTTTCTCCTTTCTCGTCCTCTTTTTCTCCTTCTACCTTTTTTCCCTTACTTTTTCACCTTATTTCAGCCGAAAATATGGAGACACTGGCGGAAAAGAGCGATTTTTTCGTCAATTAACGATCAAGAATGTGGTATTCCTCGTCATTATACTTTCCTCTTCAATTGTTTTCCCATAATTTGGTCATTTTTTAAGTTTGAAAAGCTATAAATTAGAAAATGAGTTGTAAAACAACGAGATTAGCTACGAAGAAGAAACCTAGATTGAGATAGACATGTCTGTCTATTTTTTAGATAGTTTGTCTAGAACTCGACAAATTATACATTATCGACTACGTTTGATAGTATTATCGAGTCTTATCTCAACAATTTTATATCTAGGCTCTCGACACTACATAGACAATTTTAGACACAACTGTCGAGCCATAGACCAATAATTGTCATCCAGGCACTAGATACTTTCTCGACTATGCTAGACATATTGTCTATCATTCTCGACAATGGAATTGAGTGACTAGATACTGTGTCCAGAGAGGTCAATAATTTTGTCTAGACAGTAGACACTATTGTCTAGAAACTAAAGAAACATGTCTAGCTACTCGAAACACTTGTTTATTCTTTAGAAACACATGTCTAGCAATTAGAAACATATGTCTAGTCACTAACACATATAAAACCTAAGTAAATTAAGTATTTTATGTTTGCTAATATATATTTATTCCTTTTTTTTTGTACTTTATTTATTTTTCAGATATGTCATCAACACTCATAATTATATTATATGATGGCATTTTGGAAAAGAACGAAGGTTCTTAAAATTGGAATGGAAAGAGACAATAATCAAGATGCATTGTGGTCAAACCAAACATAAATTTCAACCAGCTAGTATATGAGATATATTAAAGTACAGAAATCGACAAGAATATCTTTGACATAGAATTGAGTTACAAGCCAAATGTAGTAATAGATATTATTCTAATAGTTGTAAAAAAAAGATAGAGATGTGATGACTTTTATTTGTTGGCAGAAGAAAAATAATATCCCATATATGTAACATTAGTAAGAAAGTTAGAAAACGTAGCTTATAACGAAGCATTTGTTTCGAAGCTTGATGATATAACAAATCTAAGGAAAATAATGATGATATACGTTATGGGAGTATGGAGGAGGGGAGGGGAGGAAGATGACACAAACGATGATGATGGTAGTGGTGGTGATGATGATGATGAGGAGGAGGAGGAGTATACAAAATAAATAATTTTGATGGTTGTACATATATTTGAGATGCTTTTTGATTTTGATTTAATGGTCGCAAACTTAGTTGGGATTGTTGTTATAATCCTATATTGGACAAAGAGACTTAGAGAGTCTCTGAATTTAATTGTAGTATGACTTAATAACCCTGTGATATTACCTTGGATAAAAGACTTGGGAAGTCTTTAGACGATATTTAACATGTGGGTACTTGCATTTTATATGCTTGGACTGTAGTGGTTTACCTGTTGGTATTTGTTGTGTTATGTACTTCTGTGTTGGAGATTTCCATTCATGGTGATTCTAGCCTTGTTCTTAACTAGAAATATCTTAGGTACATGATTGTTACTCGCTCCGTTATGAGAATGGTAAATGACTTATGTCATTGTACTCTTGTTATCGTTTTGACCTCTAAATTCGTCTATCTTGTGTTGATAAGGATTCCGTTAGAGTCTTTGGACTCAGTGATTTATTAAGACCAAATCTAGCTGTAGACAAATGGAATTATCCCAGTATATTATTGATCTGATTGATCTGGTAGGACGATATTGTACATATATTTGGTGCCTAACAATCAGTGTTCTGATTATAGAAGTCATGTGTTTTTGACTTCTAGTCTTCATTATTGTAACTATTTCTGTAATTAATTACCAACTTGAGGTCATCGTTTCAAATCTCTTATATCGATGTCTTGTACAAACCGGTGAACCATCTCGTGATTCTATACCTCTTTTGTACCCATGTTGTATTTGAATTTCAAGACGAAATTCTTTTAAGGAGGGGGAGGGGGGGAGAGGGGAGGGGGAAGGGGGGAGGATGTAAAACCTCTAAATTTTGGTTAAGATAAATTGGTAGTTTGACCAAATTTTTTTAAAAAATAAATAAATAAATAAAATTTGAATTAGGGATTAAAGTGTGAAATTTTTTGAAAAGGGGCTAAAATGCAAATAAAAGAGGCAAAATTGAAGCAAAAGTTGAAAACTAGGGACTCATATGCAATTTTTAAAAAAATTGCATTGCCCATTTATGCCCAGCCATGTGGCCTATACCACTCACCCCTCAGCATTCTGTTTCTCTCCTCTTTTGATTTTGTTTCTCGTTCACGGTGAAAAAATACTGATTTCCGGCCAAGCTCCGACGAACCCCTTCCCGACGTCGTTCAGTATCGTGACCACCTGCCATCGATAGCCTATGACTAGACGATCCTCACGCCGTCATACCCGTCGCCTGAAGTGGCTTCGTACACCGCCGGTGCGCTGGCAGGCGGTCCTTTGATTGCTATCTGTCCTCTGTCGAGACGCTTGTGCCTGTTGGTGCCCCTCAAGGCAGTCGAAAAGTATTTCCTCATGGAGACCTCTTCACCCTTGATGTCTATTGTGTAAGTGCCGTCCTTCGATTGGCACCTCAGGACCTGGTGGAGGGTGGATGCGACCCCATGCATGGCATGAATCCACCCTCTCCCCATGATGGCGTTGAACGAGGACTGACAATCGATAATGACGAAGTCCACGTCCAGGCACCTCTCAGCGGCACAAACTTTCAAAGTTACGATGCCTAAAGGGCTGACTTTACTGCTGTTGAAGGCGAATACCGGTTGGTAGGTCGGCCTAAGCGTGCTCCAGTTCAGACTCATGTTCTCGAAAGTACTGAGGAACAGGACGTCGACGCTACTTCTGCCATCGATTAGAACCCTTTCCACCATCGAGGAATTGATTTGCAGCTTGACTACTAAGGGGTCATCGTGAGGCAGGCGCACGGTGGCCAAGTCCTGCTGGGTGAAGGCGATGGGGTGGCTGAGGTGTAACTCTCCTCCATCGTCAGGTGATTCACGGAATGTCCCAGGCCTCTCAGACGCTTCCCCCCTCTCCTTGATCCTTCTCTGGTGCTTCGCCTTTTCTTCTTGACTATGGGTTGACTCTGGTCTCCCCATGATCACCGACACTATCCTCAGAGGCTGTTCCCCTAACCCTGAGGCCTGGGTCTGCTTCCCCTTATCCAGCCTAGTAGCGTCCCCTTTAGATTGGCTTTTGCTCGCCTTCACATACTGTTTCAGCTTGCCAGCCTGGATTGCCATCATAACTTGCTCGTAAAGGCTACGACAGTGGATAGTGTTGTGCCCGTGGTCCCTGTGGAACTGACAATACTTGTTCTTGTTCTTCATATGGTCAGGAACTCTAGACTTGGAGGGGTTTTTAAAAATGCCCTTGACTTTGTTTTGGAGGAAGATCACGTCGATCATTGTATTGAGCTCGAACTTCAGCAAAGGGTCTTTAAACGTCTTCCTCCTCTTGTTGCTTTCATGACTGGCTTGGCTCGGGGTTATCTGCTTCAGAGTTGGCTCTTGGGCTAGAATAGGCCTTTTTACTCCCTGTGCGACTGGGGTCTGCGTTGGAATTGTTGTTATTGCCGCAGAGGCTTTGGGTGCTTTCTGATGGCTCTCTAATACCCTAAAGACCCCTTACGATTTTGCCAAGATGTCAGTCATGTCATACGGCAAGTTCAAGAGTAGGTGGTCTGACAACATCAAACCTGGCTACAGGCCCCTGACAAATGAGCTCCCGGCTTGGATTGAATCAGCATTGTGTATTAGGGACATTATATCTAAGAAACGTGACAAATAGTCTCTCGGGGGTTCGTTCGTAGATTGCTCCAATCGGTCCAGGTCTTGCATGGTCTTATGCTGCCTCCTGGCATTCGCATACTGCTTCGGGAACAGTTTGCAGAAATCCTCGAATCCATTTATGGATCTCTCCGGGAGTTGCCTGAACCATAATAGGCCTAGTCCTACTAGGGTGGTGGGAAAAACTTTACAGATTACGGCTTCGTTTCTAGTCTCAAGGGCCATCTTTTGCTGGAACTGATATACGTGGTCGAGAGGGTCAGTTTTTCCTTCGAACGGCCTGACCGTCGAGGTCGTGAAGTCCTTCGGCCTGGGCTCCAACTGAATCCAGTCGGCAAAGGCTGTTCGGTTGATCCCGCGCATGGCCTGTTCTACCAGATCGACAGGGGTCTGGCCGTGGTGGGCTTCGAATCTCCTACTCAGCTCCGCTATCATCTCCCACTTCCTGTCAGGGAGTGCATCCTCTGGGTCCTTCCGGTGTCCTCTATCAGTCATCGCCTCTGCCTGGGGGAGCCTGGTCCGGCTTTGTTGTTCTTCACACGCTATCGATCTAAAAGGCGTAGAGACGTCTGTCCTGGTTGGGGTGCGCTGTTTTCTGACTTCTTACTGGACTTTTTCGTCAAAATCGTCTCTACATTCACTCCTTGCTTCACTCGCCAATAATCCCTCGAGGCGAATGTTGTCCCTGCGGACCTCTGCAACCTCGTTCCTAAGGCCTAGGACAGCTTCGTGAGCCATTTCTGCCTTCTTATTTGCTTCTGCTAGAGCGGCGAGCATTTGGTCTAGCTTCTGCTCTATGCTGGGCCATACTTCTTGAGACCTCTCTTCTGTCTCAGGCCGTGCACTTCTTGTTATCATTCTTGAGGGTGCCATCTGATGTCGTATGGCTTCTTGTTCGGAGAGAGCACTGTCGTGAAACTTTTACTTCTTCTCTCGCACTCTTGTTCCCACAAACGGCGCCAAACTGTTGGTGCTCTTCTTACCAACTGTCCACGTGTCTCCATAATTCCAGAGTGTTCTCGACGTCAAGCTGAGCCGAGAGGTGGGTGTGGCCACCTGCAAAGACTCTCCGATACTTAAGTCAAATATCTGCTACTGGAATCGAATAGTAAAGACTAAGTTCCTTCTCTTTTATATTTCTTTATGTTTATATTCTTATCGGAGGGTCATGTGACATATATATACTCCAGGGATCGGGAACCTCTTGGCCCCCAATCCCAGGACCAAGTACTTTTTCTCATCATGACTTGCTCCGAAAATCACGGGCCATGGTTACTGTAATCTCTCCTGACTGATGTGACTTACTTTCTGATATCCTCTCCGGTACGAGTCTAGCAGGGGCGAGCCTTCGGTAGCCCGCCGTTCTGCCAGAGCGATTGGCTCAATGCGTACACCTACCAAGGACCACATTAAATACTTTGTCCGGGTCTGGAGGTGAACGCTACTCGCAGGAGCATTCTGGCAGAAGACCCTCGAGGTCCCTGACCCCTCAGATGTCAGGGTGAGATCTGGAGTCGACAGAGCCCATCTAGGGTCTGAGATGGGTTTGGCTCATGCCCACGTCAGCTAGCGGTTTCGCCCGGTGTCACGTGCAACTCGCATGACCTTTAAGTGGCATCCCAGGACACGTGCCAAGCGGTTTGTTTCCCCTTGCATGCTCAGCCACCTAATCGCCCACGTGGCGTGCGATCCAGAACTAGGTCCCACAGAAGCGAGCTTGGGTAATGTGCTTAAAAAAAATATAGAATGGTTTTATCTAGCCTGTCAGTATTGTTCAAAATTGGATATAGCAGTTACGTAATCAGTATCTCAAATATTGTTCTTGAAGTCTACTAAAGATGGTTGAATAATGTTAACGTAAGCTAATTAAGCAGCAAAGATTGAATACTATTCTTTTGTTTTCTTTTTCTTTTTCTTTTGTTCTTATCACTTTAAAGAAAATTAGGGACAAAAATTAGGGGGTGCATATATACCAGTCAATCTCCATAATATATAGATTATTTGTTGCACTTGATAATATATCTCATGAAAACTTGGAAACTTCAAAGTAATTTTTATTATTAAACTCTTTGAAGTAAAATTGTTGTTGCGAAGTAAAATTAATTTAGCTTGTTGAGGATTGCTTTTAGAGAGCAGCTTTATTAGTTGACATTTGGTAAAAACCTATTTTTCTCCACTTGTACTTAAAATTTGCTTTGTTGTAAAACTAAACAAAATAATTTGTACGTCGAATATATTTGGTAAACAATGCTATCGGAATCGGCCAGGGCGTTGCGGAGCTCAACTACGTAGATTCGATATGCAATGGAGAGTGACGACAAACACATTAGTTCCGGCGCAAAAGTAAGGCCAATTAATTAATTGGATAACCTAAGTCAATATTCCTTTCTAACAACTTGTTATATATAAGGAAATTAGAGGCACTTCGGGATTTGGGCTTTAAATTTTGTACATACAATGTATGGAAGGTGACTTTTGAATAATACGGTTTGCCCCGGTTTCAACTTCTTCCAAAACTAGCCTTACACGCGTACGTTTCCATTCATTATTTGTTTTCCATTTTGTTTTTTTTTTGTTTTTTTTTTTTTTTTTNAAAAAAAAAAAAAAAAACAAAACAAAAAGAGTTTACTACAGGTATCTTATTAGGTTACTCATGGCATCTGGCTAAGATACTGATGATATCCGAGATATCGTAATGATAGTCAAGTGTCTATCTCAATATATAGATAAATTTAGAAAAAGAAAATTTAAGTTTACTATAGCTATTTTAATAGGTTACTCGTGATATTTGGCTAGGTTACTTATTATGATATCCCAGATATTGCAAATGGTAGTTGAATGTCTTTTACTTCTAAACCAAAATAAAAAATAAAAAATAAGAGGATACCATAGGTATCCTACCAATATATATGAGAAATTAGACGAGAAATTTGTCATGACCGGAAATCCAAGGCCGTGACTTTTAGTAAATTTAAGTTAAAACAGTGAGAAACAATGATTTTCCAAAATTCTAGAAAATCGAATACTTGAAAATTTAGTATTTTAGTCCTTAAAGGTAATCAAACTTCATAATCAAGAAACTTTTCATTTGTATTAATTTTTCAGGGAAGTACATCATTTAAAGTTTAGAGAAAATTCCAAACAAATTAATTTTAAGAATTTTTCTTATTTCGTAAATTTTAATTGAAACGTGTCCATTTGAAACTTAAATGAATTATCCAATTTATTTACATAAAATCATTTATATTTCTAAGTACTCTGTTTAATAGTCCTCATACATCTACTTAGTAAATACACTACTATTGGCTAAATAAAATTGACATAGAAAAGAAAATAGATATGGAGTAGGAACCAACCAGTGGAGAGGAATGGAATTGCAAACATACACCAAATATGTTTGCCAAGCCACCAGACAATTAACTCACAACAAACCATCACCTGAAAGTGGGAAGAAGTAGGGAGGGTAAGCACGTGAATGCTCAGTAGAGAATCGATTACTAGTTTTATTTTTATACATAAAAATATACTCACGTTGAAGGTCCTGCATGGTTAGTAGTCCACTCAAAACAGTTTATAAAATTCATGTGGAAATCATAGTCCAATAGTTCAAACATTCCAAACCATTGTAAATTATTCACCAAAACCAGTACATATCTATTCAAGCTAACATATAACTATGTATGCAATCATGATGCCCGAAGTGTCCTAGTGGATCACTCGTCAGTCCGAGCCACCTAAAAAGGCGCCGTGAGTCTGATCACCCAATGTAGGGCATCGTGAGTCCGATCACCCAGTGTAGGGCATCGTGATGCATCATGAGTCCGATCACCCGATGTAGGGTATCGTGAGTCCGATCACCCGATGTAAGGCATCGTGAGTCCGATCACCCAGTATAGGGCATCGTGAGTGTATGAATGCATGTAAATGCAATATGAACGATAGAATAGTGATATGCACTATTTCCACAAAATTATAAAATAACCATGTAGTATTCTTAAATCAAACAACATTATTCCTCAAAACTGAGTTCTCAAATCATTTTGGATTTTCTAAAATTTCGGCATTATAACGGCCGTTTTTTGATCAAAACCCAAAATTCCAATTTCCTGCATAAACAGTTCAAAATAGTATAATTGACACGCCAACTAGTGTGACGTGTCTCTCAGGCAGTTTAAGTATCAAATCGTGAAAAAACGTGCAGTAATCACATTTTAATCAAATAATTCACGAAATTCTATATTTATTGAAAATACGTGGAAATTAAAATTAAACTAATTTAAAGATCAAGTAATCGAATCCCTACCTCAATCGAGTATCCAAATAGTACTACGGGGCTATAGAGAAAGTTTGGTGTCATTTAGGTGTCGTTTGGAGGGTCGAGCGTTGTTTTTGAACCTTTTGATCAGTAGGTTTGAAAACTCGATTTTTCAATCGGAGCTTCAGATCGCGAAATGGACATCACCACTGAATTTAAAACACCCAATAACCCTAGGTTAGACATATAATTTGTCAAATTTGGATGCGAGCCCCACGGAACGCAAATCGAGACGATCTAAGCCATTAGATTTAGATTTTTGGGCCCGTCACCAAATATAGTCGATATATATATCAAAAGTTTTGTTTTCACGAGTAGATAAAAAATATGAGATTTATTTGATAATCTCTCGGTCGGATTGACAAATTTTAATATAAAACTAAAATAGCTCAAAATTGACAAAAATGGCAAAATTCAATCCGGGCAATATTGAGTCAAGATATATATACCAGATGAAAGATCGTGACGAGACAAATTGATCGGGACCAATTTCACGGTGAAACGTCACTGGAATCATCGCCGGCGAGCTTCGAAAGCCATGGTGATTTTCGGCTTTTTCCGGCGAACGGCAGACGTTCAGGTGGCGGGACCTGCGACGGGAGGTTCGTCTTGCAAGGGGGCATCGACGCCGGTCGGTGGCGCGGCTGAACGACGGCGGAAGACAGCTGATCAGAGCTTCGCCAGAATTTCAGCGTTTTGTCGAACAAAGAGAGAAAACTGAGAGAGAGAGAGTCGGGAGGGAGGAGAGAGAGTGAGCTGAGGGAGTATGGTTTTGGGCATGTGTCCTGTTATAAATGGACACCAGATTTTACAAATTAGTCCTTGGTCTGAAAATTTTGTCTTCTAAGTCCTTCTATTTTGCCAATTGGTCCCTTTTTCAAAACTTTTCACAGTATAACCCAAAATTCGAATTTAATTTAATTTTTTTTATGAAAAATTTTGGTCAAAAGACCATTTTACCTTTACAATTTTTAAAGGGTTTTACATCCTTCCCTCCTTAAAAGAATTTCGTCCTGAAATTAAAACACGACAGGGGTTACAAGTAAGACAACAAGGGATAACAATCAAAAGAGGAGTGAACCACCGATAATAGAATGTAGAAGTAGCAAATCAAATACTAGTTGAATCGAGAAGGGTAAAATATGTACTTCTCACTTAGTATTAGGATTCTGCCAATATACTAATGCCACACAAAGGCATATGATAAAGACGTACACCAAAGAAATGGAATTGCAAAATGACTCATCAATAGGCATCAGGCCTTTACATAAGAGATTTTGAAACGATGACCCCAAGTGAAACAGTAACGTTAATCAAGACTAGAAGTCGAAAACAAATGACTCCTATGATCAGAACAGTGATTGTTAGGCACCAATATAGTATAGCAGGCCAAATGTCGGGTATGTACAATACCGTCCCTAGATCACACCAGATCAATAGCACACTGGGATAATTCTATTTGTCTACAGCTAAACTTGGTCCTAATCAATCACTGAGTCCAAAGACTCTAACAAGCTTCTCATCAAGACAAGATTGCTCCTTAACAGGGTTTCGAATGGGAAACAAATACACTTGTGTAACACCAGACACAAGATAGACGAGTTTAGAGGTCAAAAACGACAACAAGAGTACAATGACATAAGTCATTTACTATTCCTCATAACGAGTGAGTAACGATCATGTACACAAGACATTCCTAGTCAAGGACAAGACTAGAATTACCATGAATGGAAACCTCCAACACAAAAGCACATAGCACAACAAATGCCAATAGAACCACAACAGTCCAAGCATATAAAATGCAAGTATCCATATAACAAATATTATCTAAAGACTTCCCAAGTCTTTTATCCAAGGTAATATCACAGGGTATTAACTCATACTACAATTAAACCCAGAGACTCTTAAAGTCACTTTGTCTAACATAAGATTATAATAATAATTCCCAAATCATCAACTACCTCCAAAGACTCTCTAAGTCTTTGGTACAAAAGGAAGTCATATAGAAATGACTCAATACCCAATATGCAAATACAACTGTTATCAACACTACAATGCCCCAGAAATAAGGTTTCAATAGAATAGGCTGTCTCTGCAGTGACACATGTCTCCTATTTAACCTCATTTTGTTTTAAAATCATAAATAATTTTTCGAAAATATTTTTGAAAACATGTGACACAAAATCAGGGGTATATAGGAATACTACACCAGTTCACAATAAGGTTTCACCTTGGCTATTAGTAAACCAAACTTGAACTTTAAGTATTCCTTTTTGAAAATATAACAACCAGAGTCCAACAACTCTCAATATAAACTCATGAGTAAACTGATCCATATGTCATCAATTATGTCATCATAATGATGCTTGGATCTCTCTCAAATCAAGTAATGAGTCACAAGCTGAACTCAATACTAATGAACTCAACAATGACTCTAATCCAGAATAAATTATAACAAGAGTCTCCAAAATCCCCAAAAATTAATACAAGCAAAGTACCACATGTAGTACTTACTTACTAATGCCAAGAGAAAATACATCGACAAGATTGAATTTTGTCGTTATTAGTCAATCAATTTGGCATCCAATAAACTAATTCCATCCATTAAGCTAAGTAGGATAAGAAGAAGTTTTTCGCTTGATATATAGTTTATTAGTTAAACTATCAAGTACTTAAAACATGTCAACTTCTTTTAAATCCTAGTTTAACCTAATAGAAATTTTCTCAAAATTTCAAATCTTTTCTAAAGTTTTCAAACACGTCTCCAATAGATTCTAAAAGCGTATTTTCTTTTTATTGGCAAATCTCATTATGCAAATAGTTTCTCATTGTTCTTCATTAATGAAAAAACTTTTGATAATACTTTAGTGAGGCTTTCTTTAGGTTTTACAATTTTAAAGTCACCACACTCTATTAATTTTATTAAAAACGATTTTTATAAGACATTTTAACAATAGGAAGAACCTATAAAGCATTTAAAAAAATAATAGAGCGTGTCAAGTGTAAATATATATATATATATATTTTAACCTCACATATATTGTAAAACATGTATTATAGAAAATAATCTTTTCGTGTAGCCAACTGACTTATAATATGCACAACTCCATGAGTTTAAAAGTTCGATTCATGTTTTCAAAGAAAATATCACTCATTAATATGCATACTCAAAATTTTACCAAACGCTAAATCAGGTATATCAATCCATAACCCTTATCTATTTGAAAATCTAAGTTTCATATATCAAATAGTTCAAATTTTAATTTCAGATAAAATGACATGTATCATCATGTACCACCTAAGTCTTTTCAGGGCTTAGGTATTCAAAACCAAAATTATAGTTATTCAAAGTTCATATAAAATGCCATCCCAAGTCTCCAACGCGACGAGTTCCCAACACTTAGGATATCAAATCAACCACACAAGTACTCAATCATCTAATTGAGACCAACAAGATGAAGTCATCCTAGTTTGACTTATTCAATAAACAATACATTTATTGACAACCAAGGATTTTAATAATCCAATGAACAATAATATCATGTACACTTCAATTTTTATAAGCAAGTCACATACACAATAGAGAAGTTTGAAAGGATAAACAAATCCAAACAACAAGGTAAATAAAGTCATAATAACAAGATTTTACAAAACTTCCAATTTAAGTTTTCAAAATATAAAATTTCTCTATTTATACAATGTTCCATATATGCTAGCAAAACTAATTTTACTTAGCAAAATTCTTGTAACAAGACATTATACATTTGATTTTCAGAAATATATGTATAAACTGCCAAGAATTTACATGCATAACATATAAAATTACACCAATGATTCCTTTAAAACAATACGAACTTTTTGCCAAAAGTTCTCACATAAATTTTTCATAAATATTTTATGTTTATTTTCAAGTCAATTTATAAGTTATTTTTTCAGTGCTTTCTTTAGATTCAAAATCATGTGACAAGTATAAATTGGAGAATATTTAGCAAGAACATCTACTAAATTTTAAACTAGAATATTATTTGGAACCTTAAGCTTATAGAAACTTTACTTAATAGAAAGGACTTAAATTTTCAATTCAATACTACTAAATATGCAATGAGACTTTACTAGTACCACAACTAGTTTTGAGAAAAGAAATTTTTCAAATTTTATAGTGTTGGTAATTTTACAAACCTCAAACTCAAAGTGATACTATTTTATATATATATATAAGGTACAGTCTTTGAAAAATATGAATCGCATGTACCTAACCATTACTCATAATTAAAATGTATATGGTTCTTTTGAAAACAAAGATAATTTACTAGTCAAATGCAAAATGTCTAACTCATTCAAGACCAAAATTATCAAATGGGAATTTTCCAAACTTTCAAGACCAAAAACTTAAGCTTATGTCTAACAAAATTTCAATTTTACAAAAATGTCTACATTTTAGGGCCACATAAATAAATTTGGCAACTAATGCAATGCATCATTCAAGCAAACATTACATATCATACCAATTAGTCAATCCACAAGCAATATCTCATACAGAAAGATATTATCAATTTAAAATTTCTCAGCATAAATATCAATCACGAACTTATTAATCCAACTAGATCCCACTAATTCAAGAATTTCCTTACAAAAATTAAACTTGGTAAGACTGGAAAAGAACATTTTTTTTTTCAAGTTCATATTATTAAATCAATCCATGAATGAAAATTAATATATCCTGACCATCCAAAAGTTCTATTAATGCACGACATAAGACTATGGAAACGATTTATCAAACATTCAAACTGATTAATCACACACAAATAATTTTCAAGAAATTCAAATCACAATCCCACAAGCACAAATAATGTCAAGTTATGCCAATCAAGATACAAGACACTGTAGCTATCTTAGAGCCTACGAGGTTCGTATAGCTTATTGCCATAATGGACATAGGAGTACAAGAGTGAATGTCCATTTGAGTTGAGGAATTTCGACAGAAGTAGAATTCACTAATCTCTTGTCATCCCCGACACTTCTGAGACTATCATTTCAGGGGTGTAACTATCTCAAGGATATCAGAGTTCTACTTTAGGGACGCCAACGAAGGATTTAGAACGAATCGAAGCAATGACAATATATTTTGCCAATTCCTAAGTGATATATGAGGTATTTATCAAATACTTTTCTAAAACCCTTTTTGAACACTAAAATATCACAGGCAAGATCTCGGACGGATCTGAAGCCTGAAGCTCTGATACCAAAACTATCACGACCGGAAATCCAAGACCATGACTTTTAGTAAATTTAAGTTGAAACAGTGAGAAACAATGATTTTCCAAAATTCCAGAAAATCGAGTACTTGAAAATTTAGTATTTTAGTCCTTATAGGTAATCAAACTTCATAATAAAGAAACTTTTCATTTGTATTAATTTTTCAGGGAAATACATCATTTAAAGTTTAGAGAAAATTCCAAACAAATTAATTTTAAGAATTTTTCTTATTTCATAAATTTTAATTGAAACGTGTCCATTTGAAACTTAAATGAATTATCCAATTTATTTACATAAAATCATTTATATTTCTAAGTACTCTGTTTAATAGTAAAATCATCCTCATACATCTACTTAGTAAATACACTACTATTGGCTAAATAAAATTGATATAGAAAAGAAAATAGATATAGAGTAGGAACTAACCAGTGGAGAGGAATGGAATTGCAAACATACACCAAGTATGTTTGCCAAGCCACCAGACAATTAACTCACAACAAACCATCACCTGAAAGTGGGAAGAAGTAGGGGGGTGAGCACGTGAATGCTCAGTAGAGAATTGATTACTAGTTTTGTTTTTATACATAAAAATATACTCATGTTGAAGGTCCTGCATGGTTAGTAGTCCACTCAAAATAGTTTATAAAATTCATGTGGAAATCATAGTCCAATAGTTCAAATATTTCAAACCATTGTAAATCATTCACCAAAACCAGTACATATCTATTCAAGCCAACATATAACTATGTATGCAATCATGATGTCCGAAGTGTCCTAGTGGATCACTCGTCAGTCCAAGCCACCTAAAAAGGCGCCGTAAGTCCGATCATCCAATGTAGGGCATCGTGAGTCCGATCACCCAGTGTAGGGCATCGTGATGCATCATGAGTCCAATCACCCGATGTAGGGTATCGTGAGTCCGATCACCCGATGTAGGGCATCGTGAGTCCGATCACCCAGTGTAGGGCATCGTGAGTGTATGAATGCATGTAAATGCAATATAAACGATAGAATAGTGATATGCACTATTTCCACAAAATCATAAAATAACCATGCAGTATTCTTAAATCAAACAACATTTATTCCTCAAAAATGAATTCTTAAATCATTTTGGATTTTCTAAAATTTCGGCACTATAAAGGCCGTTTTTTGATCACAACCCAAAATTCCAATTTCCTGCATAAACAGTTCAAAATAGTATAATTGACACGCCAATTAGTGTAACGTGTCTCCCAGGCAGTTTAAGTATCAAATCGTGACAAAACATGTAGTAATCACATTTTAATCAAATAATTCACGAAATTCCATATTTATTGAAAATATGTGGAAATTAAAATTAAACTAATTTAAAGATCAAGTAATCGAATCCCTACCTCAATCGAGTACCCAAATAGTGCTACGAGGCTATAGAGAAAGTTTGGTGCCATTTGGGTGTCGTTTGGAGGGTCGAGCGTTGTTTTTGAACCTTTTGATCAGTAGGTTTGAAAACTCGATTTTTCAATCGGAGCTTCAGATCGCGAAACGGACATCACCACTGAATTTAGAACACCCAAAAACCCTAGGTTAGACATGTAATTTGTCAAATTTAGATACGAGCCCTACGGTACGGAAATCGAGACGATCTAAGCGTTTAGATTTAGATTTTTGGGCCCGTCACCAAATATAATCGATATATATATCAAAAGTTTTGTTTTCACGAGTAGATCAAAAATATGAGGTTTATTCGACAATCTGACGGTCGGATTGACAAATTTAAATATAAAACTAAAATAGCTCAAAATTGACAAAAATGGCAAAATTCAATCCGGGCAATATTGAGTCAAGATATATATACCAGATGTAAGATCGTGACGAGACAAATTGATCGGGACCAATTTCACGACGAAACGTCGCCAGAATTGTCGCCGGCGAGGTTTGAAAGCCGTGGTGATTTTCGGCTTTTTTCGGCGAACGACGGACGTTCTGGTAGCGGGACCTGCGGTGGGAGGTTCGTCTGGCAAGGGGGCATCGACACCGGTCGGTGGCGCGGCTGAACGACGGCCGAAGACGGCTGATCGGAGCTTCGCCAGAATTTCGGCGTTTTGCCGGACAAAGAGAGAAAACCGAGAGAGAGAGTCGGGAGGGAGGAGAGAGAGTGAGCTGAGGGAGTACGGTTTTGGGCACGTGTCCTGTTTTAAATGGACACCAGATTTTACAAATTAGTCCTTGGTCTGAAAAGTTTGTCTTCTAAGTCCTTCTATTTTGCCAATTGGTCCCTCTTTCAAAACTTTTCACACTATAACCCAAAATTCGAATTTAATTTTTTTTTTTGGTGAAAAATTTTGGTCAAAAGACCATTTTACTCTTACAATTTTTAAGGGGTTTTACAAAATTAAACATCCCTTACTTCCAAAAATTAAAAAAAAAGGAAAAAGAAAAAAAATAAAGGATACTATAAATATCTTACTAAGCAGAAAATGAAAAAGAATAAAAACAATGATGTTACCATAAGTATTATCCAGGTTACTTATGGTATTCGAGAAATTAGAAGAGGAAATAGCTATTCCTTATTCCAAAAGAGAATAAATAAAAATAAAAATATATAATAAATATCTTATCAAGTTATCTATGATATTTGAAAAATAAAAAAGAGAGTCTGACAATTTTTATGTAAGAAAATAGAAAACCTAAGAGGTACTCTACCAGGGTACTTTTAGTATCAAGAAAATTTAATGAACGCACAACTCATTTTAAATTTTCTTGATATATACTAAAAGTACCCTGGTAGGTTGATACAGGTTTGCATTAATGTCACACCTCATAACAGATATATACTAAAAGTATCCTGGTAGGTTTTCTATTTTAAATTTAAAATGTCACATAACAGATGACATTCGAGAAATTTAATGAACGCACAACTCTCTGTTAATATAAGATTTTGTCGTTAATCTTGAACATGTGATCATAATATAGGATAAATTACTTGACCTATCCTTTCCGATATATTAAGAGAGAAGAGAGAGTGGAAAGAAGACGCCAATCCTTTACGTGGCCTCTCCTTTTTTAAGTTGATCGAAATCAATACTTGCTTCAAAGAGACTATTTAGGTCATTGTCAAATTGCCTTTGAAAAACTCGGTTATTACTTTCCAAATTGGAAATAGAGTCTTATTAAAAAACAAGCGGAAAAATGGAAAGATATATACAATTACTACGATTAAGATTAATTTAAACAATCAATCACAGGGGAAGTGAGGTGGTAAGGCTGATCATTCACCTCAACAAAATTTTGAAAACAAATCAGTCACACTTTAGTTCTATATAGCTATAAATGGATGATTTTACTTGATGAGGAATTTATATACCATGATTCATAAAGGATTTCGCAGTGTCCCTCGAATGTCATCTGTTATGTCATTAAGATGTTTTGACTAGTATAAATAAATAAGGATTACAATAAATGACTAGTATATATGTCATTGAATAATCATCACATTATGTCCAAATTTAATTGAGTCATTTTGATAAGACCTCATAATTGCATAATAATAATAATACACAAATGACCTCATGATACCAACATTATACAAATTAAGCCTGTCACTACCCATACATGTAAATCACAACACTTCATAAGTAAACTTAATTATTGATGTTCTCTCACACATACATGCATACATATATAACATTTTGACTCATGATCATGCTATTCAAATCCATATTTCTCTACCTGATGAAATAATAATATTGCTGCATTTGCAATATGTTTAGAGGCTTCCGATGTCACTTGTACTGCTTTTCTAAGATTTTGATGTGTAATCCATTAGGAAACATCAAACCAGGTCCTCTGATGATTTCTCCTCCTTTGACCACAGTCCACCTAAAAGTTAATTTCAGATTCCACTTAAATCAATACTACATAATGTTTAATGTAGTTCAAAGATATTTTTCTTCTTCTTTTTTAACATAATAAATTGATTCATGGTACTTAATTTCGGCCTTCCTATCAATATTTTGTTTATTAATTAATTAGTAGTTCAAGTGCAATAACAAATGAGCGTGCATTAATCTTTGATCAATAATAAGACTGATTGAATTTAATTAATATATCGTTGTTATAATAATTAAATGTATCAAATCAACATGACTAATAATTGAAATTTGTTAATAAATTATTATAACCTGTATTTTGTAACCAAGTGAAAAAGAAAGATCGACATTGCAAGCTTTGCAAAGTCAGCTCCCACACAAAGTCTGGAACCGCCACCAAAGGCCATGAATGTCTTGGATCCTATATGCACTTCTTTTCCCTGTGTTTTTTTGTTGTTGTTTTAATTTACACAACCATTGATTGATTAATAGGGGAAAAGAAAAAAAATAGTTGAATTACGAATATAGAAAATATTATTTGGAATTATAAAGCATTTTGAAGAAATCGGAAGAAAATAATGGGAAAAGTAACTATCCTTGACTTCATAAATTAAGGGGAATTTACACCTAGGGAGTCTAATAAATCATTGTGATGAAAAATAAGACTAACTCATTAATATTTTCAAAACTAACCCCAATTGCCATGTCACTTATATAAAATTACTTGGATACCCTATTTCTTCAACAAACTTCAAACTACTTTAGCCACCACCATCGGTCCCGATCTCGACCCCGGCGGCGGCCCCTCCACTCGACTAGGGTCGAAAATTTTCGACCGTAGTCGAACTTGTCCGACCACTTCTCCCGGTTGTTTCGATCATTTTTCAACCGGTGGCCGGAAAATTTCGACTCCAGTCGAAAATGTTCAACTGGGGTCGAACCACCGTTCGACCGTAGTCGAACAATTCGACTAGGGTCGAAGCCACCGGTCAAAAATTTCGACCGGCGTTCGACCACCTCTCTCGGTTGTTCCGGTCATTTTTCGACCAGTGGCTGGAAAATTTCGACCCCAGTCGAAAATGTTCGACTGGGGTTGAAGCCACCGGTCGAAAATTTCGACCGGCGTTCGACTGTAGTCGAAAATTTCGACCTCAGTCGAACGTAGCCGGCCGTCTTTCCAGCGCCACCTTCGTCATTTTTGATTTTTTCGACTTGGTCGAAAATTTTTGACTAGAGTCGAGTCAGGGGTAATTTTGGAACTCCGAAATATTCATTAAATGACATGCCAATAAAAGTCCTATTTTTGTAAATAGTTTATAAGTTGTCCTTTTTTTCATCACATGTATTAAAAGAGGGTCAAAATTAATAATCCCCCAATTAATTAATGAATTAACTCCCATCGCCATGGATTGAATTTGAGAGGGTCATCATAAATATCTTGACTTAAATGAGTAACTGATGGAACAACCATAATTAACCAGTTTGCTGGAATTGTATATCCTGCAAAAATCAACATAGTTCCTATAAAATACACATACACTTTATTTATTTATTTATTTTTTTATCTTTTTGATTTATCTTTATAAACTTTTATTTATTTATTTATTTTTTTATCTTTTTGATTTATTTTTATAAACTTTTATAGAAGGTGTCATTTTGAAACTAGTTATCGTTTTTCTGAAAAATCAAAGTTTCTAAAATTTTTTAAAATAATTTATGAATTTCTACTTGTGAAATTTCTCTTTTACTATGACCCAAATTTTTGATCGTGACAAAGATCTTACGAGAAAATTGATTCGGAACTTGCCTTTTATCTTAACATCATTAATGACTTTTCTGAATATTCCTGGCACAATATTTGCTAGCCTGACTGCTTCATTGATAACCTGCAGAATATATATATATATATATATATATGTATATGAACATGTACTCAAAAAAAAATATTCGCTTTGTAAAATTACCAAATGAGAAAATTTAACTCGACTCACCATATGTGTAAAAGTCATTGATTTGTATTCTTCCCATGTAATCCCAGACTCAGAGTTTTCATTTTTTGAACCGCTGCCACGACTTTTAATTATTGCCTCGTACTCTTTCTGCAAAAAGTCAATAATTAGTTTCAGGATATGTTTAATTAGTGGGGAGGGCTACAGTAGGAGCGCCCCTACGTAGGGTCACCCCTTATACACCGTTAGATGGGAATCTGTGGGGAATAACGGGAATCTGTAGAGAATTTATTTATACACAGATTCTCATCCAACGGTGTATAGACAAGGCCCTACGTAGAGACGCCCCTACTATAGACGCGCCCTTAATTAGTTGCATTTTCATCCACAAAACTTCTATCATTCTTTTTATTTATATTTTAAAAAAAAGTGCGTCTACAGTAGGGGCGCCCCTACGTAGGGCCCTGTTTATTCACCGTTGGATGAGAATCTGTATATAAATAAATTCTTCACAGATTCCCGTTATTCTCCACAGATTCCCATCCAACGATAATTAAAGCATGACCTTACGTAGGGACGCCCCTACCGTAGCTATCCCCTTTTAAAAAAGAGTAGGAAGAGGTATTAAACTTTTATAGACACATCCAATGAGATTGTACCTACTTTTAAAATCTGTAACCCACATACCCAATCTATTAAGAAAGGGAAAAAAAAAGTCAATACAAGTCAAAATTAAAGGCAATTCAATAAAAACCGGAAGTTGACGAAAAGCAAAATATTTAGCTGGTAATACATAATATCATGCGAGAAACAATCTCTTTGGATAATATTTTCCGAATAATCAACCCCACCAAATAAAACTAGTAAGTAGAGTCAAACTGAATCCCAAAAAAACTTTTAACTAAAGTGAGAGTTTTACACAAGCAAGATCTCTAGGTCTTTTACTATAATATTTTAAATTTGATTTCCAAATGAAAGAATAGATACATTACTATTAGTTCTTAAATTATTTCCCAAACGAAAGAGAAAGAAACAATACCATAAAGTGGAACTTATTATAATAAAAGGAAGATCATTAATAGTAATAATATTATTATAATAATTACTCCTACCGCTAGAACAAAAAGAAAAGTAGAAGAATAAAGAAACAAAGACATACCATTAGCTCTGCAAGCACTTCAGGATGATCAGAAACAGACTTAATTGCTAATGTAATTGCTGAAGAAGTGGTCTCATAAGAAGCAAAGAGAAGCAAAAAAACCATGTCTATAGCTGTCTTTTCATTAAGAAATGTTTCTTCTTTCTTTATTTCGTCAAGTAAATGATCCAAGAAATCGCCATGAATCGTCCTTGATTCTTTCCTTTGCTTGATAGTATCTTTGATCACTTTAATTACATTATTTCGACCCTGATTTCGACCCATAGATAAATATATATGTTTTTTTAATTAATATTGGCGTAGATGAATTAACTAACCTGTCAATAACTAACTCATCGTGTAAATCAAAAGGAAATTAAGTTAATACATACATGCAGGGAGCAAGTTTCTCCCCATTGATAAAAAAGAAAAAAGAACAAAACTGATATTGACTGGTATTGATGACTACAGTTAAATATGTTGGAACGGATTTCATTGATAATCAAATAATAGCATTTATTCTTGTAACCATTGTATTGAAATCTAACAGAAAATATTAGTTTGGAAAAGAAAACTAAAAAAAATTCTATGTATATAAGCACCTGTATACATGCATAAAAAGCAGTCCCCGGGATGTTTAGTGGGAATGAAATAAGGCCAGCCATGAATGCGTTGTAGTTATTTTTCATTTTCTTTGACTCCTTCATCTCATCATAACTTAGGAGTTTCTTAGCAATATATTCAAATATCATCTGCCAATTTAATTAAAACCAAATATACCTATGTTAGCAATAGCTATTTCTATATATATACTATACCAGTTATAGCTATCCACCTAATCAACAGCTACAAGATATATAACTATAAATAAATTAATAACCATTAGGTATATATCCGGTCATTAGTATTTAATAATAACGCAAAATTATATCCGGACAAGATAAAATTATAATTAATTAGGTATTAATAATAATTAATAAAGCAAAACTGTTAAACTTAACATAGGGGAAGTAGGTTAATTATTATACGTTTGCGGCTCCTTCTTTAACGTTTATAATGCCATCATGATGAGTAGCCCATGAATTCATATGTTTGCGAGTGGATTCATCCATCTCACGAACGAGTTGATCTTTTAGGTTTTGAGGGCCAACAAGGTGTAAAATCAAGTTCTTGAGGTACTTGTGAATATTTCCCTGATAAACAATCATGCTATCTTTTCCGAAAATCTTGTTGAATGTCTCCAAGTACCAAATATGAAAAGACTTTTCTTCTTGCTGAAATATTTGGTAATTGATTTCACGGTCAGTCGATACGATTACTTTCTGTCCAACTATGCTGGTTCGAAATAGTGATCCATATCTGAAAATTAAAACAAACATTTAGTACTCTTGAAATAATTTAGTAAGTTTGTTTTATATATATATATTATGCCGCACATAGCATAAAATAAACGTTTAATTAGCCTTGAAAATTTTTTAAATTCGTCTAAAATCAATGGTGTAAGCTTCACGCCTTAGTAGATATGCATACACACTAGATGCAAACAACAAAAAAGTAGTGATGTTATAGTTTATTCCTTATTTAATTTTCTTTCTCCAATTTATCTTGCTAGGGGTTTCATTCTTAAAAAAAAAAAAAAAAAAAAAAAGAATAATATAACAAGTATATGCATGTACTCATAGTGTATGTACCTTGCCATTCTATTTTTGATGAATGGTGGGATGTCATTGGATGAAAAAGTACTAAAGAACTGGAAGGTCTCTCCAATAACAGGGAAGCCCATTGAACCGGGTGGTAGCTTTCCCCTGCACTTTGGGTACTGCCAGGTATAGAACCAGTGACATACCACTATAGCAACGAAAGCTACTAGGAATGAGTTGACGATATCCCACATCTTGATTGCTTTTTCTTCTTTTTTCCCTCTTTAATTCTATCGTCACTCAAATTTCGCAGCTAATTTTCAGTAGTTTGAGTCTAAAAGGCGATAAATTTGAGCTGTACTGCTTGACGATGAGCTGGATGATCATATATATATATATATATATACTAGTGTAAAGGCACGTGCGTCCATTGTTGTTGGAAAATGTAAGTATATCCAAAATTCTAATTAATACCAGAGAAAAAAACTTTTCTAATTAATATTCTTTAATTGAACCGTGCATCTTATTGAGAAGAAATTTGTTAAGAATAAAAAGTACAAGGAAAAGGACCCCAAAAAAATGAAAAAATAACAACTATAAACATCTCCAACAGATATTATTGCCAACGTTAGATTTCATATAAAATAGCAAATGTATGAAATAGCAAATAATGTAAATTTGACACTGAATTTTAATTATTAGTATAATGTTCAACGCTATTTAAAATGCTATATATTTTTAACATTTTTGTGAGATAATTAATAAGTTTATTTTGTAATTGGATGAGTATTAAAAAAATATATTAATTGAGCATTGAAACAATAGTACATTTGCTTTACGAACATGTAAAAATACATATCTTAAAAAAATGTAAAAATGTAAAAGACAAACAAAAAGAAAAGTGAAGAAATTGAATTTATTTTCAAAAGCAACACATAAACAAAAATAAAGAACTTTCTTTCCTGTTTCTTATTATAATAAAATTTTATTTAAATCTAATGATGGAAATTAATGAACTTGTAAAGTGGTCTAATAAAGATAAATTTAGCTTTAGGAAGGAAAAGGATCGAAGTTTACCTAGGAAGGTTTGATATTAATTTTTCTAAATGCAATAATCGACAAAGAAAAAATAAAGATAGGAATTTAAAAGAAAAAATAGTGAAAAGTTTTATTGGACACAATAATGGTAGTAAAGGCAAATGATCTCCTTTTTATTTAAAAAAAAATGCAAAAATCAACGTGTTTAATTGATTGAAAAAGACATTACTCATTCCTTTTTTTATAATAAAGAAAAGATATAGCTGCAAACATTTTTTATGAAGCAAATTAAATGAGAAAAAATAGATGTCGTCAGGGACGAAATTCATAATCATTTATCTTGAAAAAAAAAAAAGAAAACCAAAACTCTATAAAACACAGAATTAGTTTTACATTTCATAGATGTACATTACAGAGTCAATGGCAAGATAGTAGTTTGCTAAACAAAAAAGAAATAAATAAATAAAAAGATTGTAGTTGACTAAAAGGTTAAGATCGCTTTTTTAAAAATCACTGCTAAATACGGAAGATAGATATTAATAGAAATTTTCAATGCGTGGTATAATTTTCAATGTGTGGAATGAAAGAGGAAACATTAATCATTCTTTATTCCTATTACTTAACAGTATGCTTGGTTCAAAACCGAACCCACTTTTCTTTGATGTTGATGCCTATGCTATATTGATTGTACGAATATGTTTCTCTTTTTTAAAGTTTTTCCCAATGGATCATCCAATCAAATTATTTCTGCTGACATATGTATACTTTTTTTTCTCTTTTTATTTTTTGTTTTTTACCTCCCTAAAAGTCTTTGATGGATTTCTTTTCAATTGTTTACACTCGAAAAAAGAAAGAAAAAAGAAAGTTCATTATTGAAGCTTTTGTCCTTCTATATTTCGTAAAGTTATCTACCTTGAATTATTGCAAAATTAACCACGTCTAGGTTTGACATTTAGGCTTATCTCCAGCCATTAGCCATAGTATCACTTAGCTGCACAATCTTTTATTCTCGTAGTTGAATCCACAATATTCCTATTTTCTTGCAATCCACTTTAGCGATTTCCATGAATTTTCTTTGTTAACCGTCGACGTGCATTGCACTTGATTATAGATTGAGGAGGATATTTGAGACTGAAATCAGCTGTACCTAAACTCTGTCTTCTTTAATGTCTCATAGATATAAAGAAGCCACTATATATCACGGAACCATGTTTGGAGAACAATAAAAGTAAAAAAAAAGTAGAATAATGTATTGCAAAAAAGAAAAAAAGAATGCATTTGCCCCTTCTTCAACATTCGAGAGAGATCATATCTAAGTTTTTTAACTTGAAAAGTGGAGCTAAACACATTCAATTGTAATAAAATTGCGAATTTGGTCCTCTGCAAAATTAGGTTTATACAAGCATGATCATCTAGAAAAAGTCATCATTCACTACACCACTATTTTGAACACATAACCTTCAACAACTATTCTTTCAAGCAAAAATCGTTAAATATTTGCATGTGTGAATCTTTATTTTAATCATCCAATCTAAGGGTTTTTTTTTTTTTTTGAAAAGCAATCTAAGGGTATTTCACAAAAAAATAAAAGTATCTGAAAAATTGAAGTAATACAAAAAAAATAAACGACCTAAATTTATACGGTCTTCTTTTTTTTTTTTTTTCCTTCTTTGATTTATACAATGCGAAACGGTTCTAGACTCACTTCTACAACATTTTTTCAGATTTTTTTTGTTTTGCATTTGCGTTATCTTTTCTTTGCCTGTTTGTTTGTTTTGTTTAGTTGTGTGTGTTTTTTTTTTTTTTTTTTTTTGAAGTAGATTTTTACACCATAGATGCGTTTTTTTTCTTTTTTTGAAGAAAGCAAATTTTGCACAATATTGAATAACATCAAAATTAAGTGGTTGTAAGTATCGTTCTAGATTACTATGATACTTAGGATATCTAGGTAACGGAATGAAGAAACTAATTTTACTAAAAAATGTGAGATGTATCACTTCAAAAAGTTATTTATAGAGCCACCCTCACACGTCCTTTACATACACCCGTTGTAAAATTTTTAAATTTGAGAAGTTGCCTTTCACACACCTATTAAATTTTCTTTAAGTACAAAATATCTAATGATAAATATTTTTCGAAATATTCCTTTTTCCATCCTCCTCTTAATACTTTATTGTCCATTAGTTTTTAGGGCGCATCTACAGTAGGGCGTCCCTGCGTAGGGCCTTGTCTATACACCGTTTGATGGGAATCTGTGTATAAACAGATTCCCCACAGATTCTCGTTATTTTCCACAGATTCTCATCAAACGGTGTATAAAGGGTGGCCCTACGTAGGGGCGCCTCTACTGTAGCCCTCCCCTAGTTTTTAAAATGCAATTTTATATTTTCTTCTCTATTTTTATTGGCTTCTTCAAGATTTTGATGTATTACAAATTTTATATCTTCTTTTTCAATATTTTTTTAAATTGACATTTCTATTAGTGTTATAAATTATATGAATCATTGTGTGATAAAAAATCACATAATTTATGACTATAAAATTATGACTTTTCAAGACTAATTAATAGTCATGAATTGTGTGACTTTCCGTCACTTAAGATCATAAAACATTACTCGAAAAATTATTTTTTTAAAATACTCGTAAAAGGTCATTTTAATCAAAATTTACTACTATTTATGTCAATTCTCCTGACTTTTACCGTATATGTATAAGATTCCCTTTTTGGAACAGAGCCAGCTTTTCAATAGGTCTCACATGGTCACCCAGTGATTTGCACAATCGCATGACACAATTAAAGTTGATGTGTTTCTCCTTTGCTTGAAAAGATCCAATAACAATTAACAACCACATATTAATTAGCGTAATTTTTACACAACTCAAACGTATTTATTATTGCATTTTTTTATGCGACGCCTATGTATTATTACAGATACATAAAAGATATATTATATGTCCAAACTTAATTTATAATTTGATTAGGACTGCCATAATATACGTACAAGCATTCACACATGATCTAATCACAATAGCATTGGCTTTAAGCCAAAAAAAAAAAAAAAAAAGAAAAAATCACAATAGCAATGCCAGTGTTTATCCACATATATCTTCAGCGAAAGCATCGATCATGATAATGGCTTTACATACAAATTAAGACTGTTATCATTATTTCATATTACCCATACATTTAAATCACACCACGAAATAAGTGAGCTTATTATTGATAACTCTATGAAAATAGAGTTAATTGTGCTATTTTATTAATTAAAAATATGTGTCCTAGAGTAATTTTAATTTAGATTTTTAGTAATTTAAGTTATTTTATTTTATTTTAGTTTAAGTTTAGTTTTATTTAATTTTAATAGGTTTAGATGTTTTAATTTAATTAGTTTAAGTTAATTTAATTTGAAATAGATATTTATTAGATTTAGGTTTTTGATTTAATTTAATTTTGATTTGATTTAGGAAATAAAAAGAAGGGAAATTCGGATTAAAACTTGACCGTTGGATCAATCGGATTGATGGTTTAGATTGGAGAGTGCACTTCATATGTGGAGGCTGAGAGTGGGGGACATAACATAAGGGACAGCTGGGACCCACGCAGAAGAAAAGCTGGTGGAGGCCTCCAAGCGTGTCTGATCCTGTGCTCCTCACATTTGTGTACCCGGTTTCTTCTTCTAAAGAAAAGACGCCACATCAGCATCTCAAAGTCAACCTATTAAAGTACCAATCAGCGTCTATATACGTGCTGAGCTCACAAGATGTGGCCTCAACTGATCATTGCCAATGGCTCAGAAACGTGAGAGAAGTAGGAAGAGAGAGAGATGCAAAGTTTGAATTGGGAAATTGCCACATCATTCTACCAATCATATTTTAGTATAGGAATCCGTGTATAACTCAAACACACTCTCTTTTCAGCTATAAAAAGATTACGTGGCAAAGGAAAAAATACACAATTCTATATAGGGAAACACCGTAATCCAGAGAGAGAAAGTCTGTGGGAGACAGAGCAGTAGAGTGGAACCTCTTCAACCGCGATTTCTCTAGTTTGATTTTATTTTCAGTTTTAGAATTTTATTTTCTTTAGGATGTTTACATTTAATATTTTTGTTTTCCTTAGTTTAATTATATTCTAGATTTCTTTTCTAGGGCTACGATGTAGCCTAACTATGATGCTTTAATATTTTTCTTTCAATTTAGTCCATGAATTATTTTTCCTAGTTGAGTTTTTAATTCTATTCTTAATGCTTCTATTTAATTGACTACTAAATAGATGATTTGTTAATCATAATGAAACCAGAAGGAGATTTATGTGTCTAGTTCATTAGATTGAAAGCCATAAATTACATGTAAAATAAGAATATATTTACATGGTTTATGTAGTCACTATATGAGTTTCCATAAATCTTAATGAATTCTTAATTAATTTAATTCACATTAGAATATAGTGAATTGGTAATTAAGGGTATTTTTGCTTGAACTCGGGAGAGAATAGTGAATAAATTAGGGAATCTCGACTATCAACTAGGGGAATAATTTTAGGCTAATGAGATAGAGAACTTTTAGAGTGGATTACTTATGGTGAAATCGGACACCCTAGGTTTATTTTCATTGATTTAAACCCTGTTTAATTTTCGTTCTATGCTCTCTTTATTTTAATTTTATTTTCATTATTTTAATTACTTTTAGTTTATTTTTAGTTTTCATTTAATTTAATTTTTTTTAGTCGATTAATTCAAATAAAGTTAGGGTTAGTATAATTTCGGTAATTAGTAAAACAACAGTCTTCGTGGGACGATACTCGATACTTCCTATTATATTACTTATTATGATTTTGTGCGCTTGTAAATTTCCACAACAATTATAAATGTTTTCTCATACATACATGATATGTTTAAATCTATATTTCTACTTGATGGAATAATAATATTGCTGCATTCAATGGAGAAGCTTTTGATGATAATTGATTAGAAGATATCACTTGTGCTTTTCTGAGATTAATTGTGATGTATAATCCATTAGGATGCGCCAAACCAGGTCTTCGGATTATTTCTCCTCTTTTGACTATAGTCCACCTACAATGATTTCAAATTCCACATGAAAACATAATGTTAATTGTACTTCAATTTTTTTTTTCTTCATAATACATTAATTTCAGGAACCTAACTTCGGTCTTGTTATAAATATTTCTTACTAATTAATAGTTATCTAATTATAGGGACAAATGAGCTGGCACGAATCTTTGATCAATTATTAGACTGATCGAACTTAATTAATATTAAATTTATCGTGATATAACAACTAAATGAATCAAATTAAGACGAACAATAATTTTTTGTTTAGTTAATTAATTACCTGTATTTTGTTACCAAGTGACAAAGAAAGATCGCCATTGCAAGCTGTTTTGGGGTTTTCCTAATTTTTTGGATTAATCCTAAGACCTGGATTAGTACTAATTAAGCACAACAATTACTGGCCTAAACTAACTCGTATAACACAACTTGAATTACATGTCGTTTGGGATTTCTTTACTAATGCCTAAACTACATGTCATTTGAACTCGAGCTACATGTCATTTTGAAGGAGGACTATATGCCGTTGGAGCCATGCTACATGTCATATGGCCTGAGCTACACGTCGTTTTGAAGGGCTTCTCTACGTGTACAAGCTACCCCCAAGACTCTAGAAGTTTCCGGAAATATCTAATGTCAAAAATACTTGTACCTTAAGCTTTTGTGGTCTAAGTACTTACAAGACAAGTTTCTTGTCTTCAACAACAAGCCACCCCATAGTTCTAGAACATTCTAGAACTCTCTAACTTATATCCTAAGAGCTTGTAGCTCAAGTACTTACAAAGTAAGTTGTCCCTAGGCTTCTAGACAGCTCCGGAAGTGTCTAACTTAGAGGCTAAGATTTTTATCCTCTTGTACTACAAGGCAAGGACATGTATTGCCTATAAATAGGGGTACACCCCTTCATTTGTAAAGGGATTGATTTCATTAATACAAACTCTTCCATTTCTTCCTCTACACTCTCACAACTGTGCACTCTTTCCTTCTCTCTCCCTCTTGTTCTCTTTCTTGACCGAAGCTCTTAAGCTTCCCCTTCTCTCTCTTGCTTTTATGTTCAATCCGTAGTCTAGTATCATCCACGCCACCATTCTTCATTCTCCACACTTGTAACGTTTATCTTTCCTTCCATGTATATATATTTGTATCTTGTTTGCATGTCTTTAATTCTTTATTAATCATATTGTCTTCACCCACCATCATCATCTTTGTTTTTTTTTTTTTTCTTAGTCAACCGTAGCTTTCATTTTCTTACCTCTCCCTTCTTTCATCTATATATATATATACATCTTCACACATTTATATATATGTTCATGCACGTATAGAACTTGGCCAACAAATTTACTATTATTGATATTTCTCTAAGTACTTCTATAGGCTTAGGTATTTTTGCATATCCATTTTTAGGTCCATATTCATTTTTTTTTACTTATTCTAGGCCCAATAGTTAATTTATATCATTTTCTATCCAATAATTAGTTTTATACCATCTTTTATTATCCTGTTACTTTTAGATTATTTTTTCTACTAACTTGTGCAATAAGTTTCTTTGCATGCAGTTTCTAACCCGTGTACTTTAGCGATCTTTGGGCACCGAACTACTCTTTATAATTTTTGTGCTTAACCTGTAGTATAAGTTCGAGGTGTTGTGCTCTCTATATTTTTTATATATATATATATCTGTCTTGTATCTCTACCTTGGCGTGTAATTCTTATTGCTGCTCTAAGTGCAATCAATTACTACGCTTTTCCTTCCCTGTAAAGTAATCTGTATTACTACCCTAAGTACAATCGGTTACTTTGCTCCCCTTTTAATTATTGTGCGTATTTATTTAGTGATCTCTGTTATTTTCTCTCGCGACTGGTCACATCGCTTTATTTAAATTTCAATACTTTAATTTTAGTTTTTTATTATTATTTCTGATAATATGGCTGGACTTACGGCCTCGTAATTCTAACCCCTCTAATTAACTAAAACTGGCATATGGATAGTATCGCCTTCGTTAGTTTCTAACTATTTATTTTTTCTGCACTTTATTTCTACTGCTAATTTCTAGTTGACACTATGGTCAGTTTATTCGCCTCTGTCAACTTTTAATATTATTTTATTTATGCTTATTCTCATACACACTGAGTCATCCTTGTAACCACTTATCTTGTCGAGATACGTAGGAAGAGTTGTTCTTATTGCGACCGCCTGTCCTGTTTCGACACGTGGAAGTGTTGTGATGACCCTTTCTGTTGTGCATTCTAATGGCCTAATCTAATTACATTCTGATTTATTTTAATTAAGTACAGGTCATACTAATTAATCCAGAGTTCTGACCTTAAACATTAAAAGGCGACTCCACTGGGGAGTAGCCAAAGGAAAACTGACATTTCTTCGGGATTCCCAAGATCCACAAGTGCATCTTGTTATCTTATCCATTTCACCCGGTGGTGTACCATTACTCTGCCCGTTTCATTTCTCAACATCCGGCGGTATACCGTTACTTTGCTCGTTTCATTTTGGACACTTGACGGTGTACCATTACTCTGTCCTGTATACCATTACTTTATCCGTTTCATTTTTCGATACTTGGCGGTGTGCTGTTACTCTATTTGGTGCACCGCTATTCTGTCCATCTCGTTTCTTTTACACCATAATTCTGCCATTTCATCTTCTCAAAACTCTATCAAATTTCTTTTAATTTTTCGTCCTGAAATTCTGTCAAATTTCTGTTCCCCTCTTTTCAGAAATTTCCTTTCAAAAACAAAAGTCCCATTTCTTTCTTTTCTCCCTTTCCTCAAATGGCAAACGAGCAAAATCTGGTAATTAATACCGAAGCTCAATCTCTCCTTGCTAAATTAGCAGCCTCATTAGATAGTATGAGACAAACTTAAGCAGACATACAATTGTCTCACGTCGAAATTCTACAAAGGATTACCAATATCGAAAAATCTCATGGAACCGGACCTTCTACTCCAGCTCTACCTCACAACAACACTTCTCATGCCTCAAATCAAGACCCTACTAATCCTACTGCCATAACTTTAACTGGTACTGATAACGAAGCTCCCAAAATTTTTATTACAAAAGAAGAACTTCAAGAAATACTCAAGTCTGAGTTAGCAAGATTGTTACAGCGGTGGACTTTCAACCTCCATATCCCGCCAGTATTCTTGCCAAGCCATATCCAAAGAATTATACTAATCCTCGATTTCAGAAATTCGATGGGAAGAAGAGAAACGCTAGGGAACACATTATTAGTTTTCTAGATGATCTGGGAGTCTATGCTAGCGATCATGAATTAAGGCTGAGAGAGCTTTCAAAATATCTCACTGACCGAGCATACTCTTGGTTCGTCAATTTACCAGCAAGCAGTATTGGTACCTAGGAGGAACTGGTAACGAAATTTTGTACAAAATTTTTTTGCAGTAGAACACAAGTTGGGCTTATCCGATCTTTCCAGCACAACGCAAAGGGAAGGTGAATCACTTACAGCCTATGTAAATAGATTCAAAAAAATAGCTCTTGACTGCAAAGAAATTATCTCAGAAGAAGAATTAATTCGAGTGTGCATCAATGGAATGCAAGCTAAATACAAAGTTCATATTGAAAATCATATGAGCTAAAACTTTGCTAAACTAATGTTCAGAGTCAGCAACATTGAAGCAACAGTAGTAAAAATGCGCAAAGCTATGCCTGATAAAAGAATTGCTACTGAAAATTAGAATAGACCACTTTTCTCCAAAAGAAGGAAAGAGGTTGCTACAGTTGATCAACGCCAACAAGGTAGAAGAGATCAACCAATTCTGCCAGAAATACCACTTACCAAAGATAGAATCAATATTTTGGTGCGAGCTTGGATAGAAGATGGAGTTCTGAAATACCCACAGCCCAGGAGACAACCAACACAAGTAGCAATATAAGATCTCAAATATTGCTTGCTATATAAAAGAGTAAACCATGCCACATCAGACTATTCTATTGTCCGAAGAGTTTATCATGAGAAAGCTCAACGAGGAGAAATTCTGATTGGGTAACAACAACAAAGGGCTAAAAATAATCCGTTTCCCAATCATGAAAGAGGGCAAGTGAACACTTGCACGGCTATTGATCCAACTGTTGATGATCCAACTAATAAAGAATCATCAAAAGGAGAAGAAACCAATATAATGATGGAAAATCTCATGAAGTCTCGAGCTTTCAAAAATCTGTTTGACAAGATGAAGCTCATCAAGAAACTACACAAGCAATCTTCAAGATATCTCAACGGTTTGGTCCACAATACTGCTCTATTAATCATGTTGTTGGTCGAATTGCCAAGAAAGATGAGGATACAATCATATTTTCCAGGAAAGATGCCCAGGTTATGAACTTCAATCATAACAGGCCACTCTACGTGGAAGTTAAAGTAAATGGCACTCCTTTCAAATGAGCTTTGATAGACAATGGCTCGTCAGTCAACCTCATGCCTTGGTAAGTTTTCAAAGCAGCTGGCATTCCAAAAAGCAAACTAATCTTGTAAATTATACCACTTGTCACTTTTGCATCAAGTTCTCATACTACAAAAGGGCATGTTAATGTGGACCTACAAGTTGGACCCATCCGAGCACCAACTAAATTCTTCGTGATTGATATGGATGTGTCCTATCATTTGCTGCTTGGAAGACCATGGATTCACCATAATCAAGTGGTACCTTCTATGTTGCATCAGTGTCTGAAAGTGATAAGAGGAAAAAGAGAAATCCTAGTGCCGGCAACAAAGGCTCCGTTTGCTCAACAAAAAGTTTTTTGGGCAGAGGCTATATTCTTTGATGATATTTTTGATGGGCCAAACGAGACAAAGCCACAAGGAGTATTGTTGCATACAATTGTCGATGTAGTTAGGTTATCCTCAAACAACATGATGGAGATTGATTCAGTAGACTTAAAAGAATCTTCTCTTCAGCGAATTAGTCTATCTGACAGGAGAATCGCTTATCAATTATGAAGTTGTGGCAAGGCCAATAATGACCTCGCGAGCTTCAAAAAAGTTTACCTTGCACAGAATTCAGAACGAGTAGAAGCTATTCCACTCGCTCCAGAAAAATTATAAGACGAGCCCAAGAATCCTCAAGAAGGGCTCAAGAAAATAAATTTGACAGAAGATAGAGAAGAAAAGTCAACGTTTATTTCTACCAAATTAGAGCCAGATTTTGAAACAGCTCTAGTAAAGTTGCTGAAAGAATATCGTAACATTTTTGCATGGACCTACGAAGACATGCTAGGATTAAGCAGTAAGACATAGGCTTACTGTAAAATCCTACTTTCAAACCAGTTAAGTAGACCGCGAGGAATTTTAGTAATCAAATTCAGCTGCAAATCAAAAAAGAGATAAAAAAATTGTTAGAAGCTGAATTTATAAAACCATGCATACATGCGACATGATTGGCAAACATAGTACCAGTGAGGAAGAAGAATGGGCAAATCAGAATTTGTGTAGATTTCAGAGATCTAAACATAGCGTGCCCAAAAGATAATTTTCCACTACTAAATCTAGATATGCTTATCGATGCAATGACCAACCATGAAATATTCTCATTCATGGATGGATTCAGTGGCTATAATAAAATCAAGATAAATCCAAAAGATACCAAAAAGACTGTTTTTAGAACTCCACTTGGCAATTTCTACTACACTGTAATGTCATTTGGATTGAAGAACGCATGAGCCACTTATCAACGGGCAATGACAGCAATTTTTCATGATATGATTCATAATTATGTGGAAGATTACGTCAATGATTTTGTGGTGAAATCTAAAAGAAAAGAATCACACTTGGATCACTTGAGAAAAGTATTTGAAAGATGCAGAAAATATGATCTCAAGATGAATCCCTTGAAATGCACTTTCGGAGTCACAGAAGACAAGTTTCTTGGCTTCGTGGTCCACAAAGATGGAATCAAGATTGATGAAGATAAAGCGAAAGCAATAACGGAGATCAAGCCACCTCAAGATCTCAAACAATTGAGAGGATTCATTGGAAAAATTTTCTATCTCAGGAGATTTATTCCAGCTCTAGCCAGTATTATCAAGCCTCTTCATCAACTGACCAAAAAAGATACGAAGTACAAATGAGGTCATGAGCATGACTATACTTTTGAAGAATCAAAAAGATTCTCACCAACTCGCAAGTCATAGTTTCTCACCATAATATGGTCCTAATCATCGAGGGTCCTAATCATCGACTAAGGGGCTAACAGGAATCCATTATTTCTCAAGGGACGGATCGTGCATAAGCATTTGAGCATCTTGACCTCATCGAATACCGTGCGCATTATTGAAGAAATTATAAAAGTTATACTAATTCCATAAAAGCGCGGTTAAAAAATGCTATATATATTTACCCTGTAGCCACCCTGATTTTTCTTTCCATATTTGATTTAATTTGACGTGGTCGATACTAAAGCCATATGTGATATGTTGTTTAGGTGTGTCAATCCATTTACGCTAAATTGGCTCCTTAATTGTTAAATTTTAGTTAGTTATTTTACTTTAATTTTTATAAATTACCTTTTTTTTTTAAGGTTTGATTTCAAGAGTAAAGAAGTGTAGTTGAATTCGAAGTTTTGTTATTAATAAAAAAAATAATAAATAAATAAAATAGTACTTTTGATGGTTCTATGATATTTTTAGATATACAGGGATTTTAGTCTAAATTTGACAAAACATAAGATTTTCTATGTTAAATTTGCTTGCTATTATATTATTTCAATTTGAGAAGAAAAATGAAGGGATTTGTACTATATGATATTGCTCTTTAAATTATATGTTTACTAATTAACTGATTAAGCAAGGACAAGGAGGAAAAATGGCGAAATTTTTTTCTTTTCTTAAGAAAAAAATGATAATAAAGTGCCATTTATTACAGGACTCTTATGACAGAGAAAATAAGAGTTCAGTTTTGTGATGTTCGGAAAAAATAAATCTTCTGTTTGTTTTCTCTGGAAAGATCAAGAAGACCAACCCTTATCATAGTCTATCATGAAGAATTAGGCAAAATGACAATGTTGAAAAATAAAATTACATATATCGTGTATCACATATGCAGATTATTTTACAAATACATGTTTCACAAGTGATTTTGCAAAAGTCCTCGTATATCACATGCATCGTGTATCACATGCAGTGTTGCTTTCAAAGGGCCGGGGAAATAGTCCGTCACAGTGTTAAAGGGATAAAAAAATAGTCCTCATAATTGGTTAATGCCTATTGCCCAAATATAAAGTGAACGACAAGTTCACTTCAAAAAAGAAAACTAAAAAATGAATGACAAGTTGACTTTCAGGATAATTAGGGAAGTTGTCTTTCATCCCATTCAATCCGTATTTTTTAGCATATTTATATCCAATCCGTACTTAGTACGGATTTCAGATTTCTCATCTAATTCAATCCGTATAAAACGTTTAAACCAATCTATTCTAATTCGTAAATGTGCGGATTGGATCAGTTATTTTAGATGGTTATTTGGGCTTGATAAATAAACTTTTAAAATTAGGTCTTCATGTCATTTTTTGTCTTAAATGATTTAATTTTAGTAGAAATTTGAGTCTTTTTTACAAATTTGGCTAATTATTGATCATATATATGCATATAAAATTAAATACAATCTGTTAATATGCATACAAATTTGAGTCTTTTTTACAAATTTGGCCGATTATTAGATTAGATTGTGCGGATTTTGAATACCCTAGTACTATGGACATCTTTACTAATTTGTAATTAAAAAAACTATACAAGAAAAACTTTTGGAGAAAAACTAATTATTCTAGGAAAAACAAAGAATAAAAAATTGAGTTTTTTTTTTTCTTCCTAATTTTACTAATTCTGTAAGAGATTCACCAAATTGGAAAATAATTAAACACATACATGAGAAGCATAAAATAATCCTCTCTTATTTTCATTTACATACATACATTACGAGTACTCAATTAGTATTCGATAAACATGGCTTATGATGACGTTTTCTTTTGTTCTTTGGATTATCTGATGAGACATATCAACCTCATATCTAATCACGGTTTGAAAATTTCGATGGGATATTAATGGTACTAAAATGCAGGTTGGGTAAAACTATTCAAGAATCCATTTTCAAGATAGTCATTAAAAATTTTAAAGGGCCAATAGTCAGATCAATTTGAGTTAATTTATTTATTTATTTTTTAAGTTAAGAAAAAAAAGCTGAATAAATAATTCAGCGTGAAACCTAACCCGAGTCACATGGATGATGGATCTAGTGCAAACTTTCCCTTTCTGAGTGGACCTCACTAAATAGTTTCGATTTTTCAAAAAAAAAAAAAAAAAGAAAAAAAGAAAAAGGTATGGCCTTTCTCCAACTGTTAGAAGACATCTGACCGTAAAGGTCACTGGCTGGAAATGAATAGCACTTCTCTTAAGTTAAATATGTGGAGACCTGATCTAATAAATCAACTTGAAGATGGCATAGAGAAGTTACGTTAATTAATTAGCAAACGATCTGCACAATATATTTATTTATATATATGAAAATTTTTGAGGAATAGATCATTTGAAAGTGAAGTTTAAATAAAAGCTAAGTTTAAATTTTTTTTGTGAAATAATTTTTTTACATTGTCTAATATGGTATTAAGCGCAGTCGAGTATATAATTAAGTATAATCGAATATTACTGAGAAAAACTACTGCAAATAAATTAAAAATATATGAAGTTACAAAATATTGGCCAATCATATTACAATTCTGACAATATAACAGCAATATAGCAGAAACTACTTTTTTTTTTTTTGTGCATACTGGGAATAAAAAACTTACAGATGTCAAGTAAAAGACTAAATTTGAGTCATTTGACTGCATAACAACGTTAAACTAAGTATTGAGATTACACTAAACAAAGTTTGGATACCAAGAGGAAACAAGATTCCTTGTCCGGAGACGTTGGTGTTATTAACCTTTTAATTTGCTTCTAAGATATATGTTCCGTGTTAAATACTGAAAATATTAAGAAGGAATAGAACGTGTCATCCATCCACAGTGTATTTAGCATGGGGATGTAGCGAAGGATTTGGGGCCAAGTTTCAAGCTGGCCCAGGCTCGTGGCCTTTTATGTCCTTTTCACAAAAGCTTGAGAATGGGATTTGGACCTGGTATGAGTAATTTGGGCCAAAATTATATGTTATGACAAATTTTTATTTTTTTAATTTTTCTTATTTTTTATGATTGTCACTAATTTTATCACTGGTTTGATAATCTGAATAAAATCATCTTTAAAAGTGGTCTTAAAATGTCATTACATTGAAAAAAAAAACAAATCCTAGATCAGTTTATTTTGGAAAGAAGAGGGCCAAAACAAGCCCTTACCATAGTCTATCACAGTGTGAAAGGAAAGGAGACAGCTGATTCAGCCTCTCCATTCGTTGGCGTTGATTTTGATTTCATTTACGTGCTATTTTTGTTTCGTTAATTGCTTCGAAAATGAAGGAAGGAAAGAGGGAAATTACTAGGATTACATCATACTCTACTCAGTTAGCTTTTTGTTTCATATGTCATTAATTTTGTCATTCTATACAGTTATATATATATACATACATATATAGAGAGAGAGAGAGAACTGAAATGCAACCGACTAATACATAAATATTATCATGTACAAATACAAGAAGACTGCTCTGCACGCCAGTTAAAGCAAGCTGCCCATCATTTCTTATACTAAACATATCATCTTTATTTTTCATGACGCATATACGTATATATATACACATAGCATGCATGTTGACTCGCATTACATTTTCTAATCAAACCACCACACAGACTAGGCATATTCCAACTAGGTACATAATTTATGCCTAAATGTTACACCGTAACTAATTATGCTTAATTTTCTTTCATCAGGTTTCTCAGTATAGCTCTTGCTTTTTGGTGATTTTGACGTGTAATCCATTTGGAAATACCAAGCCAGGTTTTCGGATGATGTCCCCTCCTTTGACTACTGTCCACCTAAGAATTTTAGACCACAGGAATGCAAATTCTATTAGGTGTACTTTTCTTCTTCTTTTTTCTCTTTTCAATCAATTCAATATAAAATATACCTAGCATGGAGGTTCTCTGGAAAAAAAATAATAAAAGAAAAAAATGAGTACATGTGAATTTAATAATCATGACTTTTACCTGTAATTTGATACCAAATGATGAATAAATATGGCCATCTGCAGTTTTGCAAAGTCAGCTCCCACACAAAGTCTCACGCCTCCGCCGAAGGCCATGAAAGTTTTGGAGCCTGCATGCAATTCCTTTCCCTACATTTTGTTTTGTTTTCATGTTTCAGTTTTACTATAACTTGATAGTGGGAATGAAAAAGAACACCAAAATTAGGAGCCTTTCACTTTTTATTCTATAAAAATTTTGTTGGAAAAAAAATTAAATAATTAAGTACTAAAGATTTTCAGGTTGTGTATATCCTACAAAAATTACCTCCCATCTCCACGGATTAAATACGAGAGGATCATCATACTTATCAGAATTCAGATGAAGAACTGATGGAGCCACCATAACTATCCATCCAGCAGGAATTGTATATCCTGAAAAATTATTTATTTTTTTTAATAACCATTAAAAAAAATCTCACTATTCACTTTATACACGACCATCGTATTTTTCAAACAACATGTAACGTTTTACATATTAGTTACTTATTAATTGATGTACAGACTTTAAACGTCGACTTAGAGTCGATGCATCGAAGCTTAATATAAAAACATTGAGGGTTTTAAATCTTGACATCAAAGCTAGAATAGCAAAGGCCACAATAGTCAACTTATTTAGTGACTAATGAGCACCTGATTTTGAACTTACCATTGACCTCAACATCATGCACAACTTTTCTAAAGATTCCTGGCACAATATTTGCAAGCCGAACAGATTCATTGATAACCTGCAAGTTAGTCAAATTGATGGAGTCAATGAATCATAGCATGGAATAGTTGAATAGACAAAATAATTATAAATGGAAATATGTGACAAGTTCTCATTTATTTATTAGAGTACCCAACTCACCATATGTGTAAAATTCATGGATTTGTATTCTTGCCATGTTATCTCAGAATCCTGGCTCTCTCGATTTTTAAGAATTGCCTCGTGCTCTTTCTGCATAAAAAGACGATGGCTTTAGTACTTTTGTTCCCATTTTTTTTACCAAGAAAAAAATAATACATATATATAATGGAAATGAAACAGTAAAATCAAGAAGGAAGATTAAATTACTATTAGAATAATTAAAAGAAGAAAAAGAACCTGAAAAAAACGACAAAAAAAGAAAGAAATTTCAATCTTTACTAACCTCTAGTTCAGCTAGAACTTCAGGATGATCTGAAATGAACTTCACTGCTAATGTAATGGCAGTAGAAGTGGTCTCGTAAGTAGCGAAAAGAAGCACAAAGACCAAGTCTATAGCAATATCTTCACTCAAAAATGTATCTTCCTTCTCCACTTCCTCAAGTAAATGATCCAAAAAATCACCATATTTCTTGTTCGATGCTCTCCTTTCCTTAAATTTAGCTTTAATAACATTTATTGCAGTCTTTCGGCCCTGTAATTTCAAACAATACAAAATTCACATATACTTCGTTATAAAATGTTTACGCTTAGCCTAGCTAGTTAATTCATCACAAGGTAATTCTAACACATAATCATAGAAAACAAACAAAAAGGACTCAATATCAATCGTTGTAACCTATCGATATTTCTGTAGAAATATTGAGAATTAATATATAGTAAATCAAATAGAATATGCATTATATATGGTTTCCAATATAATATGTTTAGTTTCCAATATAATAAGTACCTGTAAACATGCATGGTAAGCAGTTCCTGGAATATTAAGGGGAAATGAAATAAGACCATCCAGAAAGGCCGAAAAATTCTGTCGTAGTTTCATTGTGGCCTTCAAATCATCAAAGCTGATGAGTTTCTTAGCAAAATATTCGAATATCATCTGCCAATATAACAAAAAGAATAATACGTCAATTATCAATATATGTATGTTGTTTTTCACGAGGTACATATACATACAAGTTCTATATTAGATAACATAAAAATATTTCAAAGGATGTTCTATGTATCTACCCTCAGGCCTCAAGGAAAGAAAAAACAAAACATATGTCTGTACGTATACATGTAAATATTAAGCTGGCAAGTCCTAAGACGTTTATATTTAACAGACAAAAAAGGTGATTACACAACTAAATTAAGGACATTATCCTTCCTTATAAGGTTCAAAAATAATACTAATTAAGGACCATGCATGCACCTATATATCTAGATTATATATATATCCGCTTAGATTTACTAACCTTTTCTAAAATGTGTCTAGAAGGTCATATATATATATATATATATATATATATATATGTTTTCTTATAATAAGGTCGAAGTCTCATTCCAAAATTATATAGGACACATGATATATGCGTACGTAATATATGTGTGTATATATATTTATATAAAGCAAGCAAAAAATATAAAATAAAAAGGCTCAGTGACAAAGTAGATTACATCTGAGGCAACTTCTTTGATATCTACAGTACTACCACTGCTAGCCCAAGAGCTGACATGTCGAGAAGTGGTTTCATCCATTTCAGGTAACAATTTGGCCCTCAAGTTTTCAGGGCTGACAAGGTGTAGAACCAAGTTCTTAAGATACTTATGAACCATGCCATGATAACCCAGCATGCTATCTTCTCCAAAGATTTTGATGAAACTCTCTGTGTACCAAACCAGGAAAGACTTCCCTTCTTGTTGAAATATGTTGTAATTCACTTCGGGGTCCGTAGACACGATGATCTTTCGCCCCACTAGACTAGTTCGAAATAATGACCCATATCTGCATGCATGTGTATATATAAGGTTACATGCACATAGACATAAGTTATAATACAATGTCTGGTGCTACATACTACTTATATATTGAAGTATTCTTTAATTCCAAATTTATTAAATGAAATGAGAAAAATATTGATCATGAATTAATTAATTAATGATCAGTTGATCACCACACGAATACACAGAGATTAATATTGATAGATATAGCCCATGCACGCGTACTTGTATAGTCAGGTATTTTTTATTATTTTATAAAGACTTTATTAAATTTACATGCTGTAAATTCCTAGCAATATCTAGAAGAAAATACTTCTTTCGTCTCTTTGCTGAAAATAGAATTAGAAGTTGGAGCTAAATTTGACATATTTCCACATAATTTTAAGCACATAAATCCTGTGTGACACACGTTTAATTATGACAGTTATAATGTATCGAACAATATTTGCATAATAATCGATGAGATGATTTAAACCTATAAAACCTTATTTAGCAAAGAGTTTGAGTGATTATATTATATATGTAACTATGAAAAAAAAAAAAAAAAAACTGGTGGAAAGAAACTGGGGAGATTTTTAGTATTTTCCCAAAATATAATCAATATATGCATGTATATTATAGCCCGAAAACTATGTATTCTGTATATATAACAGATAGATATACCTTGCCATTCTCTTTTGGATAAACGGGGGAATGCTGTATAATGAATTAGGGGTGAAAAACTGGATGGTCTCTCCAATAAGAGGGAGACCCATAGAACCTGGAGGTAGCTTTCCATTGCACGTGGGGTTCTGCCATCTATAAACCCAATGACTCAACCTAATAACAATTAAGGCTACTAGGAGCATCACAAGCCCCAACATTTTCACTTGCAGGAGTTTTTCTTGGAGTCTTAAAGAAAATCAATTGGGATGTGCTTTGTTAATGGATGATCGAGTTGCTTATTTATAGAAGAAATTAAGCATATGAAAGAGTACTAGCTAGTAGTACTAGCTATAGGACTTGTCTACGGTTACTATTCAGCTGAATTTTGTGATAAAGAATTGTTGATGGCTAGAGGACGAAGTGATGTTGACCACGTTTGAATATTCAAACTCGATGTCTTGTACCTGCGACGTCACCTACTCACCTTTGGTCTGCTACATCTATGTATAAACTAACAGCATCTTCGATGGAACACTATTTCATTGCGCTAATCAAAGTTATAGTTTAGCATATTGCATAAAAAATATTTTCCAATAAAGTGCTGTTTGTTGTGACAAATTTAAAATATTAAAATTTTCAATTTTCAATATCCTCCAATTATTTTTACATTTTCTAATGCTCAATTATTATACTTTTTAGTACTTAACCAATACGAAATTAACTTATTAACTCCTAAATAATAGAATACTAAAAACATATCCTCAGATCAGCAAAATTCGTAACGCGACCGGTCCTGGAAGGGGGACCGTATCTAAAGCCTTGTTTGTGTAAAATGTAACATTTGTAGTACTAGCATTTGCATTTGGAGATGTCTAATATTCGTAGGCATTTCAATAAGTTAATTTGTATCAAGTGGCCTTATTCATATTGCAAAAATGAATATAGAAGGCTCGTTTTGTGTTCACATTTTTTTTTCGACTAAAAAGAAAATTAAAAGTTTATTTGCAAACTTTGTTTTTACAAATTGTTAGCAAAATTTTCGATCTACGAGGTAATATCTTTATTTTTAAAAACAAATTTCAAAAACAATATTGTTTGTATATGCATATATACATATCGACATAGATACATAAGTTATACACTTTGTTTTTCCTTATTTTCTCTATTAATTTTCTCTCCCTGGATATCTCTGAGATTTCCTTTCCTATCTCACATTTCTCTTTCCTCAATAAGTTTTTTGGTTTTCTCTCGTAACTTTTTGAAAACTCTCTCACTTGATTTTCTCTTTCTTTGTGTAATTCTCCTTTTGTTTTTGTTCTCTTAACTTATTGAATCCTCCTCTCTTTAGTTTTTTTTTTTTTTTGATGGTTAACAAGAATTTTTCACTTTTTGTGTTTAGTATAAGCAATGAAATAAAATGTATCAAGTATGTAACCTGTTCCGAAAAAAAAAAAATTGATAACCAAAATGCAATTTTTTAAATTTATTCAAAACAATAACAAGAGGGATAATATCAAGAATTTCCCATATATTTTAGCAGAATACAAGTTTCAACCTTCTGTATTTAGGAATGCGAATCGTATCCTTTAGTTTGTTAAATCAGATTAAAATCATCCTTTGAGTTCATTTTGGTCAAAGTTATGTTATGAAATGACACTAATACCTTTACTAAAAATTAATCAAATAGTTAAATTACCTTTTAACTTTTGATAACTAAACACCCAAAGAAAAATACTTCAAAATATTAGAATTTCATAAAATAATTTTGGGTATTTGATATCTAAGTTATTTGGTTCTACTTTTACAGGCTAATATCAAATAATCTTAACCAATTTGACAAATCTATACAATATACATTTTGTATTCCTATAATAATTCATTCTTTCTTTC
>JXTC01000151.1:649555-663832 GCA_002914845.1 Trema orientale
ACTTCTATTTTCATCCACAAAAATAATAAACAATCTTTTTTTGCCGAAGAAAAATAATAAACAATCTATACAAGAAGAAAAATTACTAGTAGCTGGTGGTAACGTGTTTTTGACATTTAGAAATGTCTTACGACTATTATTACCCGATACATGTTCCTTTAACATAGATGAATTTTTTATTTCTTTTTTTACTTGAGGAAGGAGATTCAAACTTAGAAAAAGGTGGAAAAAAAAATTAGACCATTAATTACCGCTTAATAGACCCAGTTAATTATTTCTAATCATGCATTATTATTTTGCTCTAATTTGCACCATTTTTCTTTTCAAAAACTATTTTTTATTCGTCGGTGGTCCACATTCAAAGTAATTGCAAATAAAAAGTTTATTAGCCAAAAGTGATAGTTAACGAAGCATAAATGATAATACTAGACTGGACTGAGTGATTCAATGTTGTATGAGTTACGAATAGTTAAGTTCTGGTTTTTTTATTATTATTATTATTATAGCGCACATGAGCAAGCGTTACAGTAATTTGACAATACATGCTTTTTTATTTTATAAAAACATATATTTGAATAGTCAAGAACCACTTATTAGTTACCTACTTCGTTTTTAAAAAAGAAAATATAATTTACATGTACACTGTTGTGACGGACGGGTATTCCACCAAAAACAAAACCCTCTTTTCCTGATCAATTTTTTATATATATAATCACGATCATTTTTTTATTCATTTGATTAGTAAGCACATGTGACTGCTCACTACTATAGGGTTCATTTAGTTTGTCACTTAATCGGCTTTTAGCATACTTTTCCAATTTGAATCCTTAAGTCAGTTAAGGTGGCCCCAGAAACTAAGCAGCCCATACGGTAGTGAGATTCAAGTCTCAAAGACGCCACTGCTACATTCAAAGGGAAAGGAAGAGACCGGAAGGAAGTACTAGTATGTTAGACCATACCAAAGTGGAGTTTCAAATTTCAAAGAGAATAACTCTTTCAATCCAAAGTGAGACGGAAATAAGGAAGTAGAAAATATCCTATCCTATATTTAAGGCTCATGCTATAATCTTACTTATAACAACTGTGAAATTATAAAAATTCGAAAAACAAATAGGACGTTGTCAGATATTTTGTTGTAGCACTCTTAAACTTTTGCATTGAATAAGAAATATTCCATAGTCCCTACATTTTTTTTTCAAAGTGTGATATTTTTATTCCTAACACATTTTTCATCGATATTAATTTTTTATTAGGAACGGAATATGTTAGTAATGAAGTTTTTTTTGCCTGTTATTCTTAGTTTAGAGAGTATAATATAAATATAAATATATATATAATATATATACTAATCCAGTAGGTACTTTTTTCCTTAACCTACGTATTTTTTTTCTTAACTTATGTATAGGTATTTTTTTTCTAGTTGTTGGATCATCATTTAATAGTGAATCAATAGTTATAATGATGTGCATGAAAAGATGTGCATCATTAATACTATTTCTCTCTCTCTTACTTTTTACTATAAAAAAATATTCATGATAAATTTTAATTAGCTAAAATAATACCTAGATAAGAAAAAATATATATATACTTGATTGGTGCCTATATATATATATACATCAAATTATGTCCTTTACATCATTAGAGATTAATAGTACTTACGAGTTTTTGATAATTAATTACAATGACCTATTCTATATGTGTAATTTAAGGTTTAGGGACTAAAACATAGCCTCAGGGATATAGTTTAAGCCGAGAACAGGCATTAAATCCTTCTTTTGATTGATGAAATAACATGAGGTAGGTTGGTAAATTATCCGATCCGTTACCTTATCATTAACCAATTTTTAACTAACTCGCTGGCATATTCTTCTTCTTTAGGACTAACTACAAAGTCATACATCAAGATTTAAGCTAATGGATAAGCTCAATAAGAAGGAAAATTGTCGTATAGGCCATGAATGACTACTCGCTTAACCATTGAATCATCAAATTTTCATAAGATTTTTATGCACACCTTAATTTACCAAATATACGATTTTGTGATATTATTTAATGTTTAGAAATGCGCAGATTGGTTCATATTGTATTGCTCCCTTTTTGACAAATGATTCTATTCAATAAAGTAGTTTCCATCTTTCCCCTAAAATACATACAAAGAAGAACAAATTGTAATTTTTTTTTCCTTCCGGATTATGGGCTTTGTAGACTTTTATCCCGAGCTATTTTGTTTTACGTAAATGCCCCCTATATTTTTTATTTATTGTAAAGCTAATCCTTCTGCCGTATTCTAAGCATATATTAATGGATTTTCTTGACAAATCGTTTTTTTAATAATTTCTTCTAATTAATTTAATGTAAGATTAAACAAAATTCAGAAAAAATCAAATGAAAAAACAAAGAAAATTGAAACAGGACTCCTATCCCTGCTCCATTATTGTACACCAAAACTCATCTCCTTCCATACTACTTTCTCTCTACTTTTGGACATATTCTTCTCCTTTTTCTCCCTTAAAATTTACAAATAAAAATATAACAATATATTCTCTTTCCCACCATCTCCCTTTCCTTGTAACTTTGTGCTTTTTCTCATTTTTTCCTTTTTTTTTAAAGGAAAAGATTAAAATTTCTCATCAAGAAATTTTACTTTTTTGGGAAAAGTTTTACTTCTTTGGACTGTGATATATACTCGGGAGTGGGGGAGTGATTTGGTGAGGGGATTGATCTACAAGTGGAGGAGAGAAAATGGAGAGAATGAAAAAAAATAATAATAATTTGATTTGTACATTTGTGTGTGTATGTGTTTTTTTTCCCTTTAAAATAGATCCAAACTGATATAAGATTTCTCTTTATATATATATATATATATATATATATATATGGGTCATAATCCAATAATTTTTTTTTTACCTATCTATAAGTATTTTTTTTTCGCCGTTGGATCATTATCTAACAGCTATCATAATTTAAGTTGTTATAATAAAAATAATAAAATTAAATAAATATTATTTAATATTTTTTTTTCTACTTTTTACCATAAAAAGGCATGCGTAATAAATTTTAATTTTGAATTATAGATACTTATAGATAGGTTAAAAAAAAAAAAATACCTACAGGATTGATGCCCTATACATTCTTCATCAAAACTTTTCCCGGAACTTTCTTTTTGGGTTTACTATGGAACTGGAATAAGAGGATGAAACGTGAAAGGGAGCGAGAGGGAGGAGATCAATTTAAAAAATATTTTTATTTTTATATTTCAGATAAATTAGCACATTAGCATTAATGTGATTCAATATCCTATTGGTTGCAGATAAATTTTTTCATTATAGCACATTAGCATGCATTATGGTCAAGGACCAGTTACCTCTAGCTTTATTAGGGTCAGATAACCACAAGTGATTGAAAAAAAAAAAAAGAATCCTGACCATTTTTTCAGTCCCGATAATTTTTTTTATTCATTTGGTGAGTAAGCACATGTGACTGCTCACTACTATAGGGTTCATTTAATTTGTCACTTAATCGGCATTTGGCATACTTTTACAATTTGAACCCTTAAGTCAGTTAAGGTGGCTCCAATAATTAAGTAGCCCATCGGAAGGAAGATTCAACTTTCAAGTCTCAAAGACGCCACTGCTATATTCCAAAGGAAGGGAAGACACCGGAAGGAAGTACTAGTATGTCAGACTATACCAAAAGGGAGTTTCAAATTTCAAAGAGAATAACTCTCTCATTCCAAGTTAGGAGACGGAAAGGAAGTAGAAAATATCCTATATTCAAGGCGTCATTTTATCATCTTACGTATGTGACCTATAAAATTAAGAAAATTCAAAACCAAAGAAATAGTCCTATATATGTCAGATGTTTTGTTTTAGTATAGTACTCCCTGGAAGCTAAATTCAGTAAGAAATAGTCCCCAAATTTTGCAAAATGATAATTGATAATTAATTAATCCTAACACGGTTTTAAACAATATTAATTTCTCTTAGAAATGGAACATGTTAGCTATTAAAGTTTACCTATAACGATTATTCTTAGTTTAGAGTGCACAATATATATGCATTTCCTTTCAAAAATTTTAATGACAAGATCTTTTTACGGATTAATGGTGCATATGAGGTTTTGAAAGTTACAATGACCTATCCTATGAAATTTAAAGTTTAGAGACTTAAACACCATCCCAGGGATATAATTTAGGGAAAAAGGATTAATCCGTCTTTTTGATTGATGAAAGACAATGACCAAGATGGGGAAATTTGTCTCCCTTACTTACTCATAAACCAATTTTGTAACTAACTAGCTGGCACACTGTTCTTTTTTATACTAAATATAAAACTACTACTTCAAAATTAAGCCAATAGGCTCAAGAATGAGGGTAATTCTCATATAGGGCATGATTAACTACTGGCTTAACCATTGAATTGTCAAATTTTTTTAAGTTTTTATGCAAAGGTTTACCATATTGATGATTTTGTGATACTATTTGTTGTTTAGAAATGCCAAGATTGGTCCATGCTGTCTTACTCATTTTGTGGCAAACCATTCTAATCAATAAAGTAGTTTCCATCTTTTCCCTAAAATAAATACAAAGAATGATAAATTGTATTTCTTTCCCTTGAATTATGGGCTTTGTAGACTTTTATCCCGAGTAATTCTATTTTGCACGAATAACCCCTATATTTTTCAATTGTTGTAAAACTAGTCTTTCCATCACATTCTGAGCACATATTAATAGATTTTGCTGACATGTCATTTTTTGATAATTTCTTCTAATAATTTAATTTAAAATTAAACAAAATTTTGGAAAAAAATGAAAATAAAAAGGAAATTGAATTAGGACTCTTGTTCCTGCTTCAAAACTGTACCAAAACTCATCTCTTTCTCCACAATGCTTATTCTCTACTTTTGGACATGTTCTTCTCGTTTCTCTCTCTTAAAGTTTACAAATGAATATATAACAATATATTCTCTTTCCCATCATCTTTCTTTCTTTATTGTAAAATCCCAAAATATTATAAGGGTAATCTAGTCTTTTACCATTTTTGGAATTAAAAAAAATGAAATTCATTAACTAAAATTTTGTGTTTTATTGAAATGAAAAATTGGAATTTGGGGCTCAATTTCTAAAGACTTAAATAAAATAACTTTTGAAATTAGGGGACTAAAATACAATTTTTTAAAAAATTGGCAGATCCATTTACGAGGGGGCCATGTGGCCACTTCATTCTTCCTCCCTCTCTTTCTATCTCCTGCCCTCGACTCTCTCTCGCTCTCTCTCTGTTTACTTCGATGCAGAGGTGCTGCCACTGCAGCAGCCCGTCCAGGCGGCATCGAGGCTCGCCAAGGGTCAGACCTGAACCAAACCATCATCACGGTCCTTCCAGCCGGACTTGCAGTGCCATTCGTGGTCTCCATCGCCGGCGAGGGGAGAAAAGCGCTAAGGAGGAAAATGGCCGCCGGCGAAGTTAACGGCAACCTCAGGCTGTGAAACCGGTCCTATTCAATTTCTCTCGTCACGATCTTTCACGTGGTATATATATCTAAACTCGTATTTGCCCGGATTCAATTTCACTATTTTTGACAGTTTTGAGTAATTTCAGTTTGTGTATTGATTTTTCAATCGTACCGTTAGATCGTCAAAGAAACTTCATATTTGTTATGTATTCATGAAAACATGAATTTTGAGATATATATTGACTATATTTGGTGACCGGCACAAAAAACGAGATCAGACGGTGCTGATTTCATCTCGTTTTGCATGCCATTGGCCCGGGTTCGGCTTGAGCCCGAATTGGTCAAGTCTTATATGTTAACCTAGCTAATTTGGGTACTAAACATTCAGTAGAGATATCCATTTCTCTATTCAAGGTCTCATTAGAAAGTCGAATTTTCAAACCAAGGGATCAAAGGTTCAAAAACGACGCCCGACTCTCCGAACGATACCCAAACGACGTTAAATGCTCTCGATAGCACTATAATGCTATCTAGTCACTCTATTGAGGTAGGGATTTGATTATTTGATCTTTAAATTGGTTTAATTTTGATTTTCACAAATTTTAAATAAATATGGAATTTTGTGAAATATTTGATAAAAATGTGATTTATATCTGTTTTGATATGAATCGATATTTAAATTGCATAGGAGGTAAGTTACACTGGTTAGTGTGCCAAATATTTTGTTTTGAACTGTTTTATGCAAGAACTGTATTTTATTGGTTTTGATAAAAATAACTGTTATGCTACCGAAATTTTTATAAAATCTGAATTGAACAAGAATTTAGTTTTGAGAACTGAGCTTGGTTGATTAAAAATACTACATGGTCTATTTTATGATATTGTGAAAAATGGTGCATATTCTTATTCCTGTCATGCATATGGTATTGCATGCATTCATTGCACCTATGCTGCCTACGGACTTACAGTACCCCTATTGGGTGCTCGGAGTTATGGTATCCCCTTCAGTGTACTCAGACCATACTCACGGTCACCAACTCTGAAGACTCGTACATAGTACACATGTATAGTCACCCATTTGGGTGACTCACACTACATTGCATACTTACGGTGGTTACCAATATTTGGTGGCTCCGGGATTCAATTTCACCATTTTTGACAGTTTTGAGTTATTTTAGTTTGTGTATTGATTTTTCAATCAGATCATTTGATCATCAAATAAACTCTATATTCATGATGTATTCGTGAAAACATGAATTTTGTGACATATATTGACTTTATTTGGTGACCAACACGAAAAACGAGATTAGACGACACCAAATTCGTCTCGTTCTGCGTGCTGTAGGTCTGGTTCAGCTCAAGCCCGAATTGGTCAAGTCATATCTCTAACCTAGCTAATTTGGGTACTAGAAATTTAGTGGAGATATCCGTTTCTCCATTGGAAGTCCCGTTGGAAAGTCAAATTTTCACGCTAAGCGATCAAAGATTCAAAAACGACTTCCGACTCTCCGAACGACACCCAAATGATGTCAAATATTCTCGATAATACCGTAGTGCTATCTAGTCACTCGATTGAGATAGGGATTGCAGGCACCTCTACCCCCTTAAAGAGCATTCTGAGCTTTTAGCTTTCTGGCACGAGGAAACATGATTTTTTCCGAGCAAGCATATGGCATTTTTTGATGAAATACCAGGAATTTTGTTACGATTTTTTTGCAGCCATGCTTAGAAAAATGTGGAGATGGGGTATTTCGAGTCAAAATTATTTTTTGAGACGTTTCCAATTTTTTATAATTTTGAACTCTTTTTCGGTCTAAACAAGTTTAAAACTACTTTTACACTTGCATGTCATCACAAGCAACCACCAAATGAGTGTAATAGACAATAGGATCAATAATATGTATAATCCAAATTTAAGAAATCAGATTACAAACATAGAAAACTTAACCTATTACACATAAAAATACTTAACTCTATAAATAGAAAACATTGGGGCCTTAGGTTTAACATTAATCTACCACTTAAATTTTATGTTTTCAGCAATATATAAAGGTTCCTAGGACCATTATTCATCAAATAATAGCTTAAGTTTAAGAGCTGAAATAAAGAAAACTCACTATAAATTCAAAAATTCAAAATCCAACATAAACCTCACCTTGACTAGTTTGAGTCTTTGCTAGTGTTCTTACCTTCTATCTCCACCAACTGATTTCCAAGGCTTAGAAATAGATTTTTGGACTTAAGAAGATTTGAAGAAACCATTATTTAAGTAGAAACAAGTAGTGAATTGAAAGTAAAGGACAAGACCTAGAAAGAAGAACTTAGGGCCTGTTTGGGATAGCTTTTACTTCTTGAAGTAAAAGTATAAAAAGATCTTCCTAAAAAAGATGGTAGGTCCATGCTTCTTTAAAAAGATCTTTTGGATACAAAAAGATCTTCTAAAAATTCATCCAAACACTCCTAAAAGATCTTTTGAGCCCTAAAAGATATTTGAAAGCTGTGCCAAACAGGCCCTTAGTAGAGCTACCTTGACTAGTTTTGGTCTATCTTACTTTCTAGAGCTCCAATTTGAGTTCTACCACCTGGAAACTCTTGGATATGGCTAAGAAGAGTTGAGAGAAGTGTAGGAAGATGTTAGAGAGGCTCAGGTCATGGCTGGAGAGAAAGGAAAAGTAAATGACCAGATTTGATCTAAAAGTGATAGTTAATCATTAAGAAATGGCATAACTTAAATTCTAAGGGGTATTCTGGGTATTTTGCTCATTACTTTCCTTATGTCAAGCTCTAAAATATCCTTAGCGTAGTCACTACGTTACTGGTCACTCCTATACACCCAAGTGTAGCCAAAGTTGGTGAATCCTATTTTAGAAAGTGAAATCTAGCCATACTTTGACTTATGATTCTATATGGCCAATCTTATTATAATTTGGTGGAACCTAGCCCTATAACCAATCATTAAATATAAAAAAATAAGTCAATTAGACTCCAATTAATAATACAACATAGTATCAATGTCCAATTAATAGAATACACAAAATTGACACTACGCGATTAAGCTGAATCTAAGCTAACTTGGTGCAACAAAATACCAATTAGTGTCTTGAATGCCACCTCATGCTTACCTGGGGTCGACATACAAAATGCTGTAAATGAGTCTTAAACATTGAATTAAAGCTATTTGATGTGCTAAACAAACAGTGAATTCAGATTCGAAATACGTGAAAATTAAATTTTACCGAAAAACTCCTATTTGACCAAGTTATCAACAAGTACGATCTTAATACATGTGCACATAATATTACTTTCATAATTATATTCTTTGTTCTTTTAGCACACCGAGCTCTCTCTTTCTGAGGGTATTGAGCCTTTACACTGCATCGGAATACTTTAGCAATCATTAGTACAATAATATGTATGTGAATGCACATAACATAATGAATGAGCATGTTACTATGAAAGTGGTATTAATAAATTCTAGATGCCTAATATGCAAATTGAACATGTTTATAATTGGCTTAGTATGCATGTGAGAATCTTGGATGCCACAATTTTCCCCTCCCAAAAAAATTTCGTCCTCAAAATTTGCTTACCCAAATAATTTTGGATACTTGATCCTTATTTCATCCTCTCGCTCACAAGTCACTTCTCTTACTGCGAAATTCCTCCTCAAAACTTTAACTAGTTGAATTTTCTTGTTTCTCAATTCTTTCTCTTTTCTATCAAGTATCTGTACTGATCGTTCCTCATATATCAAATCTCGATTCAGCTTTAGTGGCTCGTAACTCAACAGATGGGAGGGGTCTGAAACAAATTTCCTCAATAAAGAGATGTGGAAGACATTGTGTACGCTTGACAGTGATGGAGGTAAAGCAAGTCTGTATCCTACGTTTCCAATTCTTTCAAGGATCTCAAAAGGTCCAATAAGTCTAGGACTTAACTTTCCTTTCTTTCCATATCTCATCACTCCTTTCATTGGTGCTACTTTTAAAAATACCATGTCTCCTACATTGAATTCTATATCACTTAGCATTGGATCAGCGTACTTCTTCTGCCGACTCTATGTAGCAAGCATTCTTTTTCTTATCTTTTCTATTGCCTCTGTGGTTTCTTTGACAAACTCTATGCCAAGATACTTTTTTTCTCCCATTTCATCCTAATGGATTGGAGATCGACACTTTCTACCATATAGCATTTCATACAGAGCTACACCAATTATTGCTTGATAACTATTGTTATAAGGAAACTCAATCAATGGTAGGTATTTACTCCATGATCCTTAGAAATCTAAAATACATGCTCTTAACATATCCTCCAAAGTCTGAATTATCCTTTCTGCTTGTCCATCTTTTGAAGGGTGAAAAGCTGTACTGAACTTCAATCTGGTTCCCATGGTCTTCTGCAAACTTTCCTAAAACTTTAAAGTGAATCGTGGATCCCGATCTGAAATAATTAAAACTGGTACACCATGTAGTCTCACAATTTCTTGAATATATAGTTCTGCAAACTGATCCATAGTGTAGGTCATGCGTACAGGAAGAAAGTATGCTGATTTTATGTATCTATCTACTATTACCCAAATGGCGTCATTCTGTTTTGTAGTTTTAGGTAATCCAACTACAAAATCCATAGTAATTTCTTCCCATTTCCAATCTGGGATTTGAAGTGGTTGTAATAAACTAGCAGCTCTGATATTCGGCTTTAATCTGTTGATATGTGAGACATTTGGCTATAAAATCTACGACGTCTTTTTTCATTCCAGGCCACCAATAATGCATTCTTAAATCGTTATACATCTTTGTAGTTCCTGGGTGCAATGAATACGGGGTAGTGTGAGCTTCTATAAGGATTTCTTTCTTGAGTCCTTCATCATTTGGGTCACATAATCTATCTTTAAACTTCATAGTCCCATTAACTGAGATACTAAAATCGTTGGTCTTTCTATCTTCCACTTTACCTTTCCTGTTTTAACAAATACAGATCTGTAAGTTGACCCTGTTTAATTCTTTCTAGAAATGTTGACTGAAGTGTCATTGTTGCCAATTTACCGAAGATGATCTTAATTTGTACTCTACACATATCTTCCTAGAGTGGCTTTGATAATCGCCTTAGAACTGATAAACTACTCGGTGATTTTCTACTCAGTACATTGGCCACAACATTTGCTTTCCCTGGATGATACAAAATCTCACAATCATATTCCTTTACCAGCTCTAACCATCATTTTTGTCTCATGTTTAATTCCTTCTGTGTGAAAAAGTACTTGAGGCTCTTATGATCAGTGTATATTTCACAATGTTCCCCGTACAGATAATGTCTCCAAATCTTGAGAGCAAATATCAACTGCTGCCAACTCTAGGTCATGAGTAGGATATTTTTGCTCGTAGTCTTTCAATTGTCTGGAGGCATAAGTTATTACCTTACCATTCTGCATTAGCACACACCCCAATCCTTTCGTTGAAGTGTCACTATAAATCACAAAGTTTCCTGATCCAGATGGAATAATGAGTATCGGGGCTGAAATCAATCTTTGTTTCAACTCTTGAAAATTTTTCTCACAAGCCTCTGTCTATTTAAATTTCTGACTCTTTCTTGTGAGTTGTCTGAGAGGTATCACTATCCTAGAAAATTCCTCCACAAATCTCCTGTAGTAGCCTGCCACTCCTAGAAAACTTTATATCTCAGAAGTATTATTCGGTGTTGACCATTTACTAACCGCTTCTATCTTTGCTGGATCTACTGAAATACCTTTACTAGAAACTATATGACCCAAAAAGGTAACTTTCTCAAGCCAGAATTCACATTTTATAAACTTGGCATAAAGTTGCTTCTCCTTCAACTTCAGCAGTGTAAGTCTCAAGTGCTCCTCATGTTCACTTTTGGACCGTGAATAAACCAAAATGTCATCAATGAATACTATTACAAACTTATCCAGATAATCCTTGAACACTCTATTCATCATATCCATAAAGGCTGCTGGGGCGTTGGTCAATCCGAATGGCATTACCAAGAATTCATAATGACTATAACGAGTCCGAAAGACTGTTTTTGGCACATCTTCTCCTCTAATTCTCAACTGATGGTATCCCGATCTTAAGTCAATTTTGGAAAATACAGTTGAACCTTGTTATTGGTCAAACAGATCATCAATCCTAGAAAGTGGGTACTTATTCTTGATTGTCACCTTATTTAATTCTCTATAATCAATACACATCCGCATGGTACCATCTTTCTTCTTGACAAACAAAACTGGAGTGTCCCATGGTGAATAGCTAAGTTTGATGAACTTTTTGTCTACGAGTTCTTGTAATTGTGTCTTTAATTCTTTCAACTCTACAGGTGCCATTCTATAGGGTGCCTTCGATATTGGTGCAGTACTAGGTAATAATTCGATAATAAACTCAATTTCTCTGTCTGTTGGTAATCTTGGTAATTCATCTGGAAACACTTCTAAGAAATCCCTAACTACCGGTACATCTTCAAGTCTCAATTGCTGTTCCATAGACATATCTATTACATTAGCTAAATACCCTGAACAACCATTGTCCAACAGTTTCTTCACCTTCAAAGCAGAAATGATAGGTAGACTAATTTTTGGTGGAGTACCAATGAAAACAAACTGATCTTCTTCAGAAGGTTGGAATATCACTCTTTTCTTTCCACAGTCAATAGTAACATTATACTTAGAAAGCCAATCCATACCAAGTATCACCTCATATTCTTCCATTTCCAACATCACAAGATCCACAAATAGCTCTCTATCATCTCTATCTGTAATGGAACTCCTTTTAGCCACTGATCTAAATATAATATTTCTCCTGATGGTAACGCCGTACTGAATACTTCTGGCAACTGATCAGGGAGTCTACCCAATCTCCTCACATATGTTATGGATGCAAATGAATGTGTGGTACCAAAATCTATTAATGCATGTGTAGGTATGTCAGCGATAAGAATCTCACCTGAAATAACCGAAGGATCTGCATCTGCATCAGCCTGAGTGAGTGCAAATACCCTAGCATTAGTCTTCCTATGTTCTTCTTTCTTCTGCTCATTCTTCCACAGTGGGCACTCTCTTTTGAAATGACCTTCTTTACCACATTAGCAAACTGTAGTATGAGTTCTGCACTCTCCAGAATGGTTTTTATCGCATTTTTCACATTGTGGCCACTGTTGCCTCCTTTGTTGTCCACTCTGTTGTCCACTGTTGAACCTCTTATTTTGTTCTAACTCACCTTGGAAAAATTGAGCTCTTCGTTTATTGTCATTGAAACGACTTGTATTGGGCTGAAAATCTCTATAAGGAAAACTGGTAGAAGCTCTAGCTTTTAATATCTTCTCTTCTCGATGTTCAGCTCGTAAAGCTTTCTCTACAGCCTGTCCATATGAAATTGGCCCTATAAGTCCCGTGTCAACATCTCTAGTAAGTTCTGGCTTAAGCCCCTCCATAAAGTGAGTGATCCTTGTGATATCATTAGGGACCATGTCTGAAGCAAACCTTACTAACTGATCGAATTTTCTCACATACTCAGCCAATGAAAGGTTGCCTTATTGTAGCTTACTAAACTCATTCACCTTTGTGGCCAATACTGCAGTATTGTAATATTTCTCGTTAAAAACAAATTGAAATTCTGTCCATGTCATCTAAGTAGTGTCTCTGGTTTGCCTAATCACGTCCCACCATATACGTGCATCTCTCTTTAACATATAAACAGCACAATAAACTTTCTCTCTTTCATTAAGCTGCATAAAATCAAAAATTATTTCCAACGAACACTTTCATTCTTCTGCATCGAGTGGATCTGTAGTACCCTCAAATATTGGTAGGTGTTATTTCTTAAACAATTCATACAGTGGTTCTAGAGGGTGTAATGCAGCTGGGGCCTGTGGTGGAGGTGGTGGTGGTGGTTGGGGAGGATGTGTGTTAGGCGAAATTTGTCTTTCTCCTTTCATAAATCATATTACCCTTCTTAAACTTTTTCATAAAGTATGCATGGTTATATAGTATACATAATAATACCACACCAAAATTACCAAGCATATATATACTAAAATCGAAATACCAATGATCATACTCATAACCAGAATAAATGCAAAACCTGGAAACATAATAGATACTTATATAGCACATAATTCTTGTGTTGCAGTTGAGTATTTTACTTACCTCGTGTCCTGAATAGAAATGAATTGTGGAAAGGGTCAATATCCTCTAGAGATTGGTGTGCTATTCACCTGTCATAATTTACTGTTATTCAAAATGCACGTTTTACCAAAAGAATGCATCAAGATACTCGAACAATACCGAAATCAGAATTTTCACCAAATTAGGAAACTTGATCTTAAAATAACTCAGAAGCATATAAATCACATAAGGTACTTGGCAGTCAATAACTAGCGTTGAAAAACTGTTCAAAGGTATTAAAATATGAATGCTAGTTCATTAGCACAAAAATAATCCAAAATAGCACATAATTTTGTAAAACTAGTCCATTTGCTCCTTAATGGTGCTATTTCATTTTAAAAATATTTGGACAGTACCTCCCTTATTTTTAGGACATTCCCACATGATTAAAATCATAGTTTTAAACCTGCAATAACAATTAACAATCCAATTCCCACTTACACACACGAAGAGGATCACTTAGAATAATCTAAGTGCACTTGAACTCTTTTTCGATCTAAACAAGTTTAAAACCACTTTTACACTTGTGTGTCATCACAAGCAGCCACCAAATGAGTGTAATAGACAATAGGATCAATAAGATATACAATCCAAATTTAAGAAATCAGATTACAAACATAGAAAACTTAATCTATTACACATAAAAA
>JXTC01000152.1:28257-208919 GCA_002914845.1 Trema orientale
AAAAAAAAACTTTAAAGTTAAATAAAATATATATATATTTTTTTTGTTTTTGAGCTAGAATGGGTCGGCCCATGGTGGCTAGAATGGGCTAGCCCATGATAGGCTGTTATGGGCCAATTCATCCTGGTTCGCGGGTTGGCCCAGTCTAGTCCACATACGGGGTAGCCCATGGGTTGAGGTGGGCCACCCTTTTTCTTCGGTGGGCTGGGCCGGGCCTGGCCCACGAAAACAATAGATTGGGTCAACTCGACCTGCGGGCCGCGATGGGTCTACCTAAAATGGGCCGAGCGGCCCATTATTGCATCTCTGCCATGAACAGAGTGACGATAGTATGCTCATTAGCAATTGGGTAAATGGGCCTTTGTTGACTTAGACTTGTAAATTCTAACTGAGGGAATTTGACTTTAATGCCTGATTAGGATGTTAAAAAAAAATATTGTGAAATATAATCAATAATTGTGATTGTTCATGAGAACTAGAAATAAGAATTAATAACATGTATTACTTAAAAGTGTTTCTTTATTTGATTTAATGTTTTTTTTTTCTAAAGGATTTATTAGTTGTTAAATTACGTAGATCCTGTGACTTATTAATTGAACTATACTGTTGGCATATAAAATTACATGAAGGTTGTGCTTTGTTACCATTTCTTTGTACCAAGTTACCAATTTGTATGTTCAGGTTACCAATTTGTGTTCCAAGTTAAATTACCATATCACCACTATATAATATTCAAAAATTACTTTATGACCCTACTAAAACATATGTGACAACTTTCTTGTCCTATGAAGACAACTTTAGAATTAACTTTTCTTTTACCACATTGTACTACCGGTCGTCAAGACCTTCTCTAGCAGGTTGGTTTATTCATTTCTTCATAAATATGTGGGCCCAATACAATTTTTTAATAAACACAATTGTGGGGTTCACAAGCAAATAAAAAGCTTGGTTGGTGCTTTTTTTTGGCTGAACGGGACATCATCCGTGACCTATATATATACTAGAATGAACTTTTTTTAGCACCAGGGGGATGGTGACTTAATAGAAAATATTTCGGAAGTGAGGTGTCATCAAAGTTCGAAGAATTACATGGGCTTATACGCAGCTCACAACCTACCGTGGTCTTTCTTATGGAGACTCATCTCTAGGGGAAACATGCTAGTATGATTACGTATAAAATTGGTTATCCTCACAGCATTCATGTTGATAGTATGGGTCGTAGCTTGCTTTATGTTGGAATGATGAGGTAGATGTTAATGTTCAGAGTTTTTCCTTAGGCCATATTGATTGTTTAGTCACAATGGCGGGGGAACAAGGAAATTAACGGGAATATATGGGAATCTAAAGACATGTCGACGGAGGCATACCTGGGATTTACTTCGGCATCTTACACCGTTACCTGGGATTCCTTGGTGTTGTGTATGAGATTTTAATGCCACTTTGAGTAGTGATGAAAATTTGGGTGGATCAAACAAGAGCAATAATTCGATGGTCAATTTTTGGTTAGCCTCGATGATTGTGGTCTTCGAGATTTGGGTTTTGGTGGTGCTCAGATGACTTGGAATAATGGCCACAAAGGTGTTGCTAATATACAAGAGCGACTGGACAGAGGAGTGGCTAGAAATGATAAGTGGTCCTTTTTCCCTGATTACCACCTTTCTCACTAGGAGTTTTGGGGTTCGGATCATTGCAGAGCTCAGCTCTTAGATTTACATCCAGGTCTAGGAATGTCAATTTCACCGAACGGTGGTGCATCATAGTGCACCGGTCCGAATGGGACGGACTTTCACCGTTATAAATGGTGCGGGGTATGAAGCGGGGATTCCCCATTTAATATTTAGCGGGGCAGGACGAACTTGAGATTGAGTGCCCCGCACCGACCCCACCCCGATTATATATAAGTTAATTTCTATTTTTTTTATATAATAGTGATTCAAGTAGGTTTTTTTTAAAAAAAAAAAAAGATCTAATAATATATAGTCATATACTAATATTATTTGAGTTATTTAGGATTGTGTTAGCTTTATGAATGAATGATATGCTATATGATTTTAGTATTAAATATTTTACATTTGACAATTCTAATATGTTAAAGTTTTATCTGAATGTGTTTTTTAGTTTTTTAGGTCTAACATTGAAATTTTCAATGAAGTTAACTTTAATTTTGATTTTTTTCGATGTATTTAGACTTTTAAAAGATTTGGACTAACATAGGATTATTTAATTTATTCAAGATGACAATTCCAAACGAGGACCCCGATATACTAATAGGGAAACCGATCTCCGATGGAGATTCTCCAAAATTGTCCCGCACCAAATTAAATGGTAAATGATGCAAGAATGATATAGTAAAATAATAATTGGGATGAGGATAGTAAATACAAAACCGATCCCGCCCCGCCCCGTTGACTACCAGGTCCGAAGGGCACTGCTGGTCTTGAACAAGGAAGAGGCTTTCATTTTGAACCAAGTTGGCTTCAGGACGATGAATGCAATGAAATAGTGGCAACATCATAGAAAAGTCATGTGTTCACAGGTTTGGCTAGTTCTCTCCTGGGTGACTTGCAAAAATGCGCAAATAGTCTCAAAAGGTGGAGCAAACGTAAATCGGAAATTTATCTAAGTGTATCATCTCCATCCGCCAACCACCTGAATTGTTATACTCAGTACCTCAATCTAATACTACGGTCTCTTCGATTTGTAGCTTAAATAAAGAATTGGAGAAGTTACTAATAATGGAAGAGCAATATTGGCGCCAACGAGCTCACACAGACTGGCCACACGGAGGCGACACCAACACGAAATTTTTTCATGCTAAAGCTAAACAGCGTAAAAAAAGAAACACTATCCGAGGCATGGAAGATGAAAATGGGAGATGGTGCAATACAACTGAAACTATCACAAGTCACCGAAACGTATTTCTCTAGCATCTGCACTACCCGTAGCTCGAGTGAAGAGGAGATGGCACGTGTTATTACTTTTATTCGGCCTAAATTGGATGCTCATATGAACTCTAGATTGTTTGAACCTTTTTGAGTGGAGGAGATAAAAGCGTCAGTTTTCAATATGGGCTAACCAAGGCCCTGGGCCCGGATGGTTTTCATGCACTGTTCTACCAAAAATAGTGGCATGTGGTAGGAGATAATGTTGTTAATACATACCTCAAAATACTTAACAGAGGGCAAGCTATGGGAGAGCTCAACAAAACTCATGTAGTCCTCATCCGCAAGACTGCTAATCCTAAGAAGGTATCTGACTATAGACCTATTAGCTTGTGTAATTTGGTATATAAAATTATTACTAAAGCTATTGCTAATAAGTTGAAGGAGATCCTACCAGCCATCATCTCATACACAGAGAGTGTTTTCGTGCCTCGTCGGTTGATTTCTGAGAATACTACTTGGCCTTTGAAGTGCTACATTCGCTAAACAAATAGAAACATGGTACCAATGGATAGATAAGCTTGAAGCTTGATATGAGTAAGGCGTATGATCGCGTGGAGTGGAGTTTCATAAACAAGATAATGACTGCTTTGGGTTTCTGTGCAGAGTGACAGGAATTAATTATGAAGTGCATTTCTCATCCAAAGTTCTCTTTTGTCACAAATGGAGTTGCTAAAGGGCGTCTCATTGCACAAAGGGGTTTAAGACAAGGATGCCCACTATCCCCCTATCTATTCCTCCTTTGTGCAGAAGGGTTATCTACTTTATTGAGGTCTGCAGAAAGACAAAACAAGATTACAAGCTTCTCATGTGCAAGGGGACCAAAGATTAGCCACTTGTTTTTTGCCGACGATAACCTCATTTTTTGTAAAGCCCGTATTATTGAAAGCCAAACAGTTTTAGATGTTTTGAGAAAATATGAAGACACATCAGGGCAGTGTATTAATTTGGAAAAGTCCTCAGTAACGTTCAGTCCAAATATTATGAACGCAGACAAAGTTGCTATTCAGAATACTCCGGGGTTGACCAATTGTAATTCCCACACAAAGTACTTAGGACTACGTTCCATTATTCGGAGAAAGAAGAGACAGTCTCTCATGGACATTAAAGACAAGGTGTGGAAGAAGTTTCAACTATGGAAAAGTACGCTTTTATCGATGGGAGGGAATGAGGTTCTTATCAAAGCAGTAGCAATGGCGATTCCAACATATACTATGGGGGTCTTCTGTATCCCGAGATCACTTTGCCTAGAATTACTATCCATGGTAGCTAAATGTTGGTGGGGATGTTGTCCTGAAACAAAAAGAATGTACTAGAAAAGATGGGATTTGCCTTGTCTACCGAAACTCAAAGGAGGGCTTGGGTTTAGGGACCTGGAGATTCTCAACCAAGCTCTCATTGCTAAGCAAGGCTGGCGCATTTCTCATGAGCCTAATATCTTGATGTCCAATGTTTTAAAGGCCAAGTATTTTAAGAATCACTCTTTCTTGGAAGCGGGTGAAGACTCACACCCTTCTTACATATGGCGAAGTATTTATTGGGGTAAAGAAATCTTAAAGCTAGGAGCACGGTAGCAGGCTGGAGATGGTAAGAAGATAAGAGTTTTCAAGATCCGTGGATTCCTAGACTATTGACTTTTAAACTAATCACTCTGGGATACGGTTTATCAGACTACTAGCGTGTTGCAGATTTCCTTCTCGAGTAGCTTAGACGATGGAATGAACAATTTATCAGGTAGGTGTTCTGGGAGATTGATTGTAATATAATCATCAACCTTCCTCTGACCTTTTGCCAAATAGAAGACTCACAATGTTGGAACTTCGACAAACATTCCCATTACACTATTCGGTCGGGATACAAAGCAGCCACGAATCATGCATAGGGGGAGACGTGCTCGAAACCTGACCTATCTACCAGCCGGTGGAAGGGTGTCTAGGGGCTTAATATACCACCGAAGATTAAGTTTTTTCTCTGGCGGGCCTTTCACGCCATTATTCCGATTGCTGCTGTTCTCTGTCACTGAGGAATCCAATGTTCCCCGAGCTGCTCCCGGTGCGGTGCGATGGAGGAGACAATCACACATGCTCTGTTTTACTGTCCGTTTTCCTCCAATTACTGGGAGGAGAGTCCGTGGTCTCAACTGGTGTCTAAATATAGGAAGCTTCATCACGAAGAACTTTTACTCTGTGTTTTTGTTGATCTATCCCGGGATAATTTTGAGGCATTTGTCGTGACACTTTGGAGCCTGTGGAATGAACGAAACAAAGTCATCCATGGATCAAGGAGTTGTTCACCAAATGAAGTTAGAGAGATAGCGGGCCATTTTCTTTATGAATTTCAGTAAGCTCGGTCGATAATCGAAGCCACCCCATCTCCCAGAAGCCATTAGGACCGAGCCAAATGGAAACGTTCGCCTACTGGTAAACTAAAACTGAATGTGGATGCTGCAATTAATTTGAGGACAAACTGCATCGGTGTTGGTGGAGTCTTCAGAGATAGTAATGGGGACGTCGTGGTTGATGTCTTGTCTAAACGACTGAGCCTTACTCAAAGCCTATATGCAGTAGAATTAATAGCAATGAAGGAAGCTTTATCCTGGTGTAAAGACAAGAGCTACGTGGTCTACATGCTTGAAAGTGACTGCCAAAATGCTATTACAGTTGTGAACTCTATTTGTGGTTTGTCTTCAGAAGATATTATAGTAGGCGATATCCAATTTTTGTTATTGAATTGTCGTGTGGTCTCTTACTGCTACGTGGCTCGTGAGAGCAATAAAGTAGCGCTTACTTTGGCACAGTCAAGTGTTAAGGAAGCCTCTGTTAACTTTTCCCTTGATGATATCTTGGACTGTATTGCCACTTACGTGGCTGATGATGTTTGTTGATTGAATGCAGCTTTTGTTTTTACTCAAACAAAAAAAAAAAACGCATAATATGAAAAATCAACATAACATGATGTAAGCTGATTTTTCTAGTGCTAAAAGGGATATACATATACATAGAGAAAATCCTAAGTTTAAAGTGATTTATTATTAATCTAAAACCTAATGTGTGGTAATTTAATAATTAATGCAAGGTAAATTAAGAATTTATATCAAAATAAGCCTTCAAAAAAAAAAAGCCTAGAACTCTGCATTAACAAAGCCCAAACTGTCATTAATAAGAGTGGAGTGAGAAAAAAATAAATAAATAAATAAATAAAATTGATAATAACAGTAATATATGTGTGTACGATATGAGCATAATCAATAAGCATTAAAAAGATAGTTTTATATAGTCGGGCAACAACAATTTGAACTACAAGAAAAAACAAAAGAAAAAACAAAAGAAAAAAAAAAGAAAAAGAAAAAGAAAAAGTAAGCAAGTAAGTAGGGATATAAACGGGGCGGGGTGGAATTGGTTTTGAGCTTACCATCCGCGTCCCCGTTATTATTTTACTATATTATCCTCGTATCATTAATCATTTAATTTGATGCGGGACAATTTTTGAGAATTCCCATTAGGGATCGGTTTCCCATATTATTTTTAAAACATATTTAAACATGATAGAAGTTTTTTTTTAAAATCCCAAAACTTTCCAAAAGTTTTTAAACATTTGTTTCCACGATATTTAACAGTATATCTTTTAACTGGCATATCACATTTGTAAATATATTTCCACAATTCTTTATTTATGAAAAATTATAGGTAAGGCATGCTTTAGTAAGATTATCATTGCGTTTTATAACTTTGAAGTCACTATACTCCAACAATTTTATTAAAAATAGTTTTGAAAGACACTTTTAAAATATGGAGATTTTATAAAGTGTTTCGGAAAAATATTAGAGTGTGTCATAGTTAAACTTCTAGATTCTAAGTACATAGACAATTTTTTATAAACCTTACTCAACTTGTAACATAAATAATGCCAAGAGTTTAAAAGCTCAATTTGTATTTTCAACAGAAATCGTTATCTTGAATTAATTAAATAGTCTTAGGTTGATCCAAATTTTTTAAAAGACTAAATATATCGGAGAAAAAAATCTAAATTAAACTTGGTTTCATTGAAAACTCTAATTTTAGCTCAAATTTATTGGAATTATGATTTGATAAAAGATCTAAATAACAGAAAAATACATTTAAATTGAGCTTTAATATGTTAAGAGTTTTGACATGTAAAATATTTAATACCAAAATCATATAGGATATCATTCATTTAAAAAAATAACACAATCTCATAGACTTAATCTCAAACAATATCGCCAATTAGGAGGTTAGGAATTCAAACCTTGGTAGTGTGTGCATGTTTTATTTTCTTTTAAAAAATTTAAAAATCTTAAATAATTTCAGTATATGACTATATATTATTATAATTGAATTATTATTATATAAAAATATAAAAGTTAACTTATATATAATCATTTATAACGGTCAAAACTCACCTTATTCAGACCGGTACACTGCTGGGCATCGTCCTGTACAGTGAAATTAGCATCCGTTAAAGTAAGCAGGTAGAAGAAAAGCACGATCCCCAAGTCTATAGATGTGTGTGCTTATCTTAAAAAATAAATAAATAAATAAACGTTAAGATTTTTATTTTTAAGAAAAAAAGAATAAAGAAAAAAATTAAAGAGGCATCTGGATGACAGCTCGTTAATCCATTTTTCGATAATGTTAATAGATATCCTTTTCAATCCACTATATTTCAATCTCTTCCAGCAGTCTTATTTAGTGCTATCTAATCCTACGTAATAAAGAAAGAAGGGTGTCGAACGTTGACTAGATTTAATTTAGGCCAATACCGAAAAAATATTCAGAAAATGATCATTGCTGCGGGCCTGCGGCTATAGAAATTTATATAAATTTTTGCAGGCTCACTTGTGCAGATATATGTATTTGTTTATTCCTTATTCACGTTATACCTAACGCATCAGCATCAATAACAATTCCATTGATATTTTATCATATGAAAAATGGACTCGCAAAAACAAATTGAAAAATGGAAAAGTGGATCTTTTAAAACCAAATAACTAGTAAATGAATTGAAAAAAAGAGGAAGCAAACATAATGAAGAAAACTAGTACAACTTATCTCAAGGTACTTGCAAGTGCTCTATAGATGTACAATGTGTTGTAGTATTTTCATAATAATTATAATTATTAATTATATTAATTTGAATTTATTAATTTAAATTATTTCAAATAGCTAGCTATATTGTGATAGTTATCTACTTATGCCTTATCTCAAACGTCATATAAATCAAATTTTAAAAAAAAATGATAAAAACGTGTCTTTTAATAAGACATGTTCATTATTTGAAACAATACGTTTCTTTCTTGCATTGCTTCAATTATTATATATGTACCATTAAAGTTCTTATATTTGATTTGGATTCTCCAGTTATTTTTCTTTAAAAAAAAAAAAACTTAGCTATTAGACATTCAATTGAGTTCATCTTTCTTTTAGTACGCAGACTATAAGTGAGAAGATTAGAGTCTGGGCATTGTATCTTGGGGACAGATTTTCAATTAGCCACCTGCAATTTGAGATATTTCTCTAGTGGGAAAATACTGTCTTTAAGACAGTATCTTTGATACACCTTGTCCAATTTCATAGTTTCTCTATTTTCTAGTTTATCCTAAAATTCCCACAACACAATGTACATATATATATATATACACACATATTAGATCGAGCGGTGGGATCATTTTAATTCTCTAATACAAAAACCTTTCATTCTAAATTGTTAGATTTTAATCTGATTGTACAATTAAATATGTTAGAACGAAGATCAATAAAAACTAAATATGATAACATTTTTTTACCATTATATCAAATTCTAATTAAGTATTTATCTTGGTTTCTCTATCAGTAGATTTAATGATAATCTCTAGTGTATATGTGTAATGGCTTTGAAATTGAATGTAGCAAGTCCTCTTTGGACCAAAGCAGGGGACTGATCCAGTTACAACGGTTACATAATATTATTAGTACACAGCAACAAGTACACAGTTTCAGACACAACATCGCGCATAAAATTATATCAATTATGTATGAGGTTACATTGCTTTGTTATTATATTCAAGATTACATCAATTATATGCAAAATTACATCCTAAATATACAAAATTATGTTGTATATGAATACAAACGTAGGTGGGAATTTGTCTTGGACAACATACACGTTGACGTATCTTATGTCTTTAATTTGTACTATATCAATTAGATCTTTAATTTTAAAGTTCAATGAAAATATATATATTTGGCATGTACGGAAGTTTATGGCAGTTAATGGAGCTGCAAGTTCACGTCCCATCAACAAACTGGCTAGTGGACACCCGTTCAATTTTTTTTTTTTTTTCAGTATAAAATCTTGAAATTTAAATTGCAAGGAGAAATATCAGATATGTAAAGACGGTGTAAGATTAGGAGATGGTTTAAAATTTGTCTTGTATTGGGTTCAACTCTATCGAAACACAAACTTCAAGAACACCCTTTCATGTAAAAGGCTATTCTCTGTCATTTCCACATTAGATTACCTACCACGACATGACATGACTTCACATATCTTCAAATTTATAAGAAGAGACTCAAATTCAAGACATATACGTCAGAAAAAAGACGAGGTTAAACCACCATAATTATCCCTTAATTATATTAAGAAAACAATTGTAGCTTCTCATGCAAAGTAGTATTGCTGTTGTATTTTTCTAACATTACTTCTTTTTCAAATACATAGACAATAGTAATTCAAGAAACTTTGGGCCGTTCATTCCCAAAAAAAAAGAAAAAAGCAATAAATAAATAAATTGCGCCATTACCCTGCATCAATAAATGTGTCTAGAGGGATATACAAAATCTAGGGAACATTAATCAAAGTGCCTAAAAGAATAAATATATATTGTTACACTGATTTTTCTTTTTGTTTTTTTTGGTGGTGACACTGCAAGAAGACCACCAAATATGGGGCCCGACCTGAAAGGTTGGCCAAACTCTTCTTTTTTTTTTTTTTTTTCTTTTTCTTTACTTTCTTCCTTGGTCGCGTTTGGTCGTAGAATAGAAATAGGAAGATAACCCCTCGTACTATTTGTGATTGGCAAAATAGTTCCAGTGTTATTTTTTTTTTTGTAATTAAGTTCTTAAATTTTAAAAATTTTGGCAATTAAGTCATTTTCGTAAGTAATTGTTAAAATGTTGGATGGAACTGAGAATTTTCATGTCACATACAAGATTTTTAAAGGTCAAAATCAATATTTTAATGGCATTAGTTAAAATTGGAAAGAAAATAACTAAAAATTAAGTATAATTAACAACATAATATAAAATAATTTTAAAAAAATTTAAAATTTCAAAAATTTAAAATTTATCTTAAAATTTCATTATATATCCCTTCCAAATTAATTCGTATTAGTGAAATACTAATTTATTTCGCTTAAATATGTTCAATTTGATGAAAATTTTAACATTAACAAACAAAAATGACTTAATTGCTAAGATTTTTAAAATTTAAGGACTTAAATTGCTAAAAAAATAACTTAGAGACTATTTGTCAAACTGCGAATAATATATAGGCTAATCATGTCAAAAACCCTAATAGAATTATGGTAAAATGAAATTGAAAAAAAAATAGATTTGATATTCTATTATTTGGTTGAAACTTGAAATAGTGAATGACAAGAATATTTTGTTGACAAAAATGACTTTATTTTTAGATATTTAAATAGGACAAAAAAACGAACAAGTGGGTATTTTAACTTTTGAGTTATGATGAAATTGTTATTCCTTAGTTAGTGGACTGGAATAACAAGGTTTAATTGAAAAAAAAAAAACATGAAGTGTGCCTTTTCTGCAGTTTTAACACTAGTTTTTAGCTTGTACATATTATCTCCCCATAACTAAAAAGTCAAAATAAAAATCAAAGGAAAATGAAAACAAAAACGAGTACAGTGTACCTATTTCAAATTCGTATAGGGAAAGAAAAAGTTGAAAAGAGTTTTAAAAACAAATTATTATTTTTCTTGAGTTTTAAATTAAGTCAATTAAATATTTGAAAAAGAAAAACGATACTCAAAGATTGAAAAGGTGAATTTTCATGCATAATCAGAGGTTGGAGATGGCCCTTGAAAACTGATGCATATATCTGAAAGTGGAGTTTCGTCGGTGAGGATTGAGGAGAACGATTTAATTTTGAGCTCAATTTAAGTAAATGTCCGTTTTTTAAATGTTATAGTAAAATATTCGGTATATATGTTTATATATTAAGTATAAAATATTATATACCAACAATAAAAATTTATATACTTAGACATTTAGCTATAAAATTTTAATAAAGTAAATATCTACTAAATCAAATTTAAAATATTCGTCATCTATTTAAATTTCTTTTTAAATATTTATAACAAATGACATCTTTTTCCTTTTATTTTTATACTTCATTTTAATAAATATTAAGTACAAAAAAAGTCATAATTTAGTGATAATTTTTTAGTCGCAACAAAAAAAATTTCGTGACTAAAAGTGATACTTAATCACAAATAAAAATTTCTTGTGACTAAAATCTAATATTTAATTACAAGTTATTACTAATGTACTTTTACTCACAATTTTTTATATATTGTACTGAATTAGTTGTGGCTAAAGTACATTTAGTCACAACAAATTAAATTTTTGTGATTAAAAGTTTTAGTCACAGACTATTTAATCATCACATAATGTCGATAACATTCTTTTAGTTATGAATTTTTCATTTTTAGTCACAAATTTTGTTGCGACTAAAAATGAAGTTTTATGTGCATAGTGGTTCTTGTTTCCATTTTTTATATGTAAATTTAATTGAATCTTTATTGGTGCTGAAGACGAGAGGATAATTTTAGATTTTCGATCTATTGTCACCTTTCTATCTACCCTTCACATATGATTTCTAGAACTACACACTCAATCAAAATTTAAAATTTACCCTCTCGTCTTCACCATGAGCTTTTAAAATAGGGTAAAAAGTGATAATGCCCCACTATAAACTTAAAAAGAGATTTATTTAGTTTTTGAAAATTTGAAGATAAATCGAGCATATGGCCCTATAAACTTTGGAAATTTTAAAAATTTTGTATATGGGATGACGAAAAACAAAATCTCAGACTTTCAACTTTTTTTTTTTAGGCAAAAACTAAACGAACTGTGCAAGATAATATCGTAACATTTGAAATTACAAATTTGTGCACTAAGCGAGCTAAAAGATGCAAATACCCTTCATTAACATATTAAAAACTTTTTTTGGAATGAAGAAATGTGTGTCAATTAAAAATAAAACCAAGAAAAAAAAACATATTCACACCTTTCTTTTTATTTTTTAAATGAAAGATAAAAAAATAATTATAATACATCTTTGGATAATATATAAGACTATCGGTAAATTTGAGATTTTTTTATAGTAAATTAATATAGAATATTTGCATCTTTTTTTTTTTTTTTTTTGAGGAGAAAGAAGCTCATTTATTGATAAGGGAAGTCTGCTAATACATCCGCATAGACACAGGGAGGTATTTCGAAACACCAACAGGAATTCGTGGAACATCTTAAAGTGTACTTAGCAAGATTGTGAGCAACTTTATTCCTAGGACGGGGAATGTACTTGCAGATTACATTATCGAGTTTAGAACAATTATAGATGGTATCATAAATGACGGGGCTCTCTGTAGAGAGCGCTGCTTTTTGGTAGAAAGCTTCCACTGCATTCTTAGAGTCACTTTCAATCTCTGAGATGAAGAACTTATGGTAGATAGCAAAGCTTGTGCCTTCCCTAAGGGCCAGACATTCTGCTAAAAGAGGGGTGAAATGGCCATGAATTTTGGTAGCCATAGCTCCATAAACCTTGCCTCTTGATCCTCTTATGACTGCACCAATGCCGACCTCGCCGTCACGATCATTCACTGCCGCATCTACATTAAGCTTTAATTGGTTCAACGAGGGAGGGGACCAAGGACTTGCATTATGGGCAAAGTTCTTGTTAACATCTGAAGGAGAGTAGAGTATTTTATACTCGGCAATCCAAAGCTCCGTGTCTTCGAGGATGTGCGTCATCTGTTTTGCTGGGTGACCATAAATCACTCTGTTTCGTTCACCCCAGAGCATCCATACAAGGACACACCAAGTTTCTAAATCATTTTTGGCCAGGTTATTTTTCATATCCATGGCACACCCAGCAAGTGTTTTCCAAGGTTTTTGGTACATATAGTTTCCAAAATAACTAGTTCTCCACACCTCTTCAATTGTCGGATAGAGGAAAAGTGCATGAACAGTAGTTTCATTGTCCTCGTGGCATCGGGGGTAGATGTTATTGCAAGGGACTCCTCTGCTGAAAAGATTATTCATGGTTGGGATAATGTCGTAGAAAGCTCTCCATATGAAAATTTTGACCTTGCTTGGGATCTTGAGGTTCCACAGACTTTTCCACCACGAGTTAATGAATGAGGAGTTCGAGGAGCTTGAGAGGACTTTGCTTTGCATAATAGTTTTATAGCCTGAACGAACAGAGTACTCACCATTCTTGTTGAAGTGCCACACCAATCTATCTTCAATGCCAGTATAGCTTAGTGGAATGCTCTGAATTAAGTTGGCATCAGCAGGCCAGAAAAGGGATGCAATTTTATTTGCGTCCCAGGCACCAGGACTGTGTATAAGGTCAGAGACCCGCATCGATTGGTTGAGCTCATTTGGTGTTGTGATCGGTCTGACGAGAGAAGGACGAAGGAGCCATGGATCGATGAAAACTCTAATGGAAGATCCATCCTCGACGCGCAAGCAAAGTCCTAACTTGAGAGCATCTCTACCCCAAATCAGACTCTGCCAAAATGAACTGCTTCCCACAACCATTTTAACAGAAAGAAAATCTTCGTTCCTAAAGTATTTGCACTTCAGACATCTTCCAACAAGAGAATTTGGAAAATATATCAGTCTCCATGCTTGTTTTGCAAGAAGTACTTGGTTGAAGCTAGCTAGGTCATGAAATCCCATTCCACCCTCCAGCTTACCTCTACAAAGTCTATCCCATCACCACTAGTGCATTCTTCTCTTATCATCCTCATCCCCCCACCAAAAGTTAGCCATCAACTTCTAAAGATCCATAGTGAGGGTAGTGGGAAGTCTGAATATACTCATCGCATAAGTGGGAATGGACTGAGCAACTGCCTTGATTAGGACCTCCTTACCACCAACTAAAAAAAGCTTGTCTCGCCAAGTTTGCAATTTAGCTGCCATCTTTTGCTTTATAATAGAAAAAGCCACTCTCCTGTTTCTCCCTAAGAAAGTTGGCAAACCGAGGTACTTATTGTAGGACCGTGCGATCTCTAAACCGAATGCTTGTTGAATGGAGTTTCTCAGCTCCTCATTCACATTGGGGCTAAAAGTAAGAGTCGACTTTTGGTAATTGATCGATTGTCCTGATGCTTCTTCATACTTGACCAGAGTGTCTTTGATTAATTGAGTCTCTTCCAAGCTAGCCCTACAGAATAACAAGCTATCATCCACGAAAAATAAGTGAGTGATTTTTGGCCCATACCTAGAACAAGCAAAACCATTGAGAGCCCTTCTCTCCTCCTCATAGTGTAAGAGGCTAGACAGACCTTCAGTACAAATGAGAAAGAGATACGGTGAAAGAGGGCATCCTTGGCGAAGCCCACGTTGAGGGATGACTTCACCGTAAGCTTTCCCATTAATCATAAAAGACAACCTGGCTGTAGATATGTAATCCATAACGACTGTAATGCAAGACTGACGGAAGCCCATCGCACGTAACATTGCCTCTACAAAGCACCATTCAACACGGTCATAAGCTTTGCTCATATCAAGCTTCAGAACTGTCCATCCTTTCCTTCCACTTATTTTCTTCCTCATAGAATGCATTGCTTCAAAGGCGACTATGATATTATCCGTGATTAGTCATCCCGGTATGAAAGCACTTTGAGCTTCATCAATGATTGATGGAAAAATAGATTTCAATCGATTTGCAATCGTCTTAGTGATAATTTTGTAAATGACATTACAGAGACTGATTAGTCTATAGTCAGATACCTTTTTCGGACTCTGGACTTTCGGAATGAGAACCACATTAGTTTTATTGAGAGCAGCAGTCGATAGTCCACCGTTGAGGACCTTTTGACAAATTCTTGTGACCGAACCTCCAACAATCTCCCAGTATTGTTGGTGGAAGAGTGCATGAAAGCCATCCGGTCCTGGGGCCTTTGTAGGCCCCATCATGAAGAGAGCATTTTTGATTTCCTCATCAGAATAACCAGATTGTAGGTAGGAGTTCATATCTTCTGAGACCCATTTTCTTATAGCTCTAGTGACCCAATCTAGTGCTTCATTGCTTGGATTTGAACTTAAAAAAAGACCCTAGAAATAGTGCTCGATCACCTGAGCCATGTCTTTAATGTTGGCACACCATCTTCCACCTGCATCTTCCAGACCCAGCAAACTATTTTTGTTTCTACGCTGTGAGGCTTTTCGATGAAAAAAACTAGTGTCTTTGTCTCCTCCTTTGAGCCATTCCGCTCTTGATCTCTGTTTCCAATATTCTTCCTCGAGCCAGATAAGTCGGTCTCTCTCCTTTTCTGGGGACCTAATGTGATTCCAGGCAGTTACAGATCTGTCTCCTAAATATGCCTTCTCAAGCTTCTTATATACCTTTTGTAGTTTCTTTGGGATATTTCCAAATTTGGCCTTACCCCACGCCTTCAGTTTGATTGCACATTGATAAAGGAGATCTGTGAGTGAATTCATTGTAGATTCATAGTCTGGAGAGTTCTAGACATTTCGAATCACCTCTATACAAGATTCCTCTTTGGCCCAAAATGGTTCGAAACGGAATGGGTGGTCTAGACCATGTCTATTACCCCGATTAAATTTGTGGAAATCGAGAAAAAGTTGTACAGCTCTATGATCACTGCCCCAAAAGTCTAAATTGAAGACCCTGAAATTAGGAAAGTAGATTCTCCAAGCAGGATTAGCTACATACCAGTCTAGGCGTTCTTGGAGATTCCCGCCTTCCTCTCTCTGATTGTCCCAGGTGAGTTTAGCTTTGGAATAACCTAAATCCTCTAAGTCACATTCATAAAGAACATCCTGAAAGTTGAAAATCTCAGAATTATCCCTATAGTTGCCATCTAATTTCTCACTCCAAGATAAAACCTCGTTGAAGTCACCTCCTACTAACCATGAGATATTCATATGTGTTCTAAGCCTCCTAATTAATTCCCAGGTATGGTGTTTAAGTTTAGAGTGACCATAAATACCTGTGAAGCGCCAGAGGGTCTCCTCTGAAATAGAGATCGTGACATCTATATGGTGTTTTGAGAAGTTGAGAACTGTAACATCACAAGAATCCTTCCAAAATAAAGCCAAACCTCTGCTGCGACCCTCACTGTCGATTGTAATACCTTGGTTGAAGCCACAGCCAATCTTTCATCTTAATTCCAGTGCTCTCTTGCCCCATAACTTTGTTTCAGAAATGAAGATAAGAGAGAGGGAATGAAATCGCAGCAGATTGTGTAATCTGCTTAAAGCTCGAGGACTCCCCAATCCTCGAGCATTCCATATGATGAGACTCATTGGTCTCGGCGGGGTTGTAGAACAACCTCCGCCGATTTAGAAAAGTTGGAAACATCCCTCAGGGCTGGAAGTTTAGCTGAATCTATCAGTGAAGAGGTCAACTCCCCAGTCGTCTTCCTCTTCGTCACATGGGTGTTGAAATGTCTAGAAACAGAGTCTGTTTTGTGCTTGTTTCGGGCCAATCGTTTAATGCTTTGTTTTCCTGAAGTGAACCTTTCGTCCTGATTAGACCCAAAAGTAAAGCCCAGTAGAAATGGGGTAGTAATATTCGCTGGGCTGGTTTAAGCTGAATATTGGGTCAATTTACCTCCATCATCCGAAGGTCCAATGGGCTTTTGACCACTTGCAAGGTCTATTATTTCATTTGGGCTTGGCCCAGCTAAGTGAGTATTAACTTGTGTTTTTTATATTGACTCCTTAGGGGACTCGAGTATTAGTCTGGAATGTTCACCTCCACTGGCGGGCATTTGTCCCCGTGTCTCCAATTTTGAATTTGAATTTGCAGGCTGCCTGGCCTAGCTGACAGATTTGTCGTGTTGCGATCTGTCTTGTCATCCTCGTTCGCAGCGCTGTTGTTGCTAAGCACCCTACTGGTGGAAGCAGCCACTAGTTGCGTCGTTTTCTCACCGGTCAATTCTGCGGCACCGATTTCCTTCCCTGCATGCTCTGGAAGTTCCCCTAATCCAAGAGATCTTAAGCCTTTATTTCCTTTCCGTCCTGTAGTGATGTCTTTTGAAAAGAGTTTATTGGAGGAAGATCCTCTGAGCCACTCTCTATATTGGAATTGTCCTTTTTGCAGCATAACTTCAGAACCTTCTTCAGGACAGTAATTGACAGAGTGCCCCACACGTCCGCAGTAGAAGCAGAAATCTGGAATCTTTTCATACTTGAAATCGACCCAGATTAATGGACCAGAAGACCCCACACGAACCTTTGCTCCTATTCTGAGCGGTTTCAAAATATCTATCTTGACCCTTACTCGGAGAAATTTGAATATTTGCATCTTTTAGACTCACGTATAAATTTACAAAAATTTTATTCATGATATTATTTTGCATAATTCAAAGTTAGGTTTAATACACATAAAAGTTAAAGGTAGAAGTTTTTTATTTTTTATTTTTGTTTTTTTGGTGATCATTAGCACTTTCTTTATTGATGTGGTATTCTTCCGCATGCATGGCATGATAATTAAATAATAAATGAGCCGATATAGCTTCTAATTCGCGCCACATTTCTGACTTCCATACTCATCATGAGGTAATTAATCATATATCTAAATAAATCACGTTTCTAATGATCAGAATTTTTTATTTTGGCTTGAATTCCAATAATTATAATTTATCTTATATTAAATGTGTAGAGTAACAAAAAACAACGAATAACCAGCATTTCTTTTATGTAAATAATTGACTAACCCGCTACATTACAATATTTACATGCATATGGGCAGACATTTGAGACTCTTATTGTGAAGTGTGAACTAATTAATATGCTGAAATATTTCAATCTTTGTTCCTGTTAATTACGTCATTCATATCTTGCTACATATGCTAAATCATTATTTATTCCAATTATCATTTGATTTTTGGACTTTTTCGCTCATCATCAGAATATTTTTATTTTTTTTGTGATATTAATATTCTCTAATAACCCACACATGCCCATAATCTCGGAAAGATTTCGATAGTACTTTTTTCTGGGGACTGAGAAAACGTAATTAACACTTATTAATTAATTGATATGTACTTAACCAAATTCATTATATACAGGTCAAAGATTTACTCTGGTCGCGGTATAGTACTCGAAGTAAACGACTTCTGACATTTGTTCATTTAATAATCGGATTGAATATGTAGATTTGGCTTAAAAAATAAAATAAATAGAACAAAGTTATGAATATATGAAGGGAACACGTGATTTCACTATATACATTGATGGTTAAACAAATTCATATTTTCGGGGTTCAAAGTTTCAATTATCATTTCTTTACACACAGAGACATATATATATACATATTGGTTGCGAATCCAGTAGGTATTTTTTTTTTATCTATGTGTAGGTATTTTTTTTTGAGCCGTTAGATCATCATCTAATCGTGATCTAACGACTATAATGAGGTGCATAAAAAAACGTGCATCATTAATGTTTTTTCTTTCTCTTACTTTTTAATATAAAAAAATATACATGATAAATTTTTATTGGCCAAAATGATATCTATGTATAGGTAAAAAAAAAAAAAAAAAACCTATTGGATTGGTGCCCATATATATATGTATAAATATATATATTTATATATTCTATATATATATATATCAGGTGAGTTTTCAATGGGTATTTTTGTTTTTGCTCCGTGGATGGATAAGTTTGACTAATTTAAAAATAAACCTACAATAACAAATCATCTCATTTAATATATTAATTTCTAATTCTTTTTTATTTATTTCCTTTTTGAAAATTTAATTTTTTAATTATTTTTGATTTAAAACTATATGTACTATTGTATCTTCAATATTTCATAAAATTTCTTTTTTTACTGTACAAAATATAAAATTCAAGTTAGCATAATTTTCATATTATGAATAAGTTGTTTTCTTAAATAATAAAAAATGAATAAAGCAACTAAAAAAATTATGCTTGAAACAGCTTAAAGTTTGTATATCTTTTGTTATTTTTTCTTATACTAACGAATACGATAGTTGAGAGTGATTTGAGATTATTAAGTATTTTTCACTAGTTTCATTTTCTTATAAAAAAAAATATATATATAAAAATTGACCAACTCATCAGGTTATCCATCTTTTTTGTTTTAAATAACTTTCTATGTTTATATATGTATTAATTATAATAATTTTTTTAGTAAATCTACTAATATTATTTTAGACATTAGATGAAAATCCAATGGCCAAAATTAGAGTACTCATTCATGGAGTAAAAACAAAAATCTTCATTGAAATATCACCCACTAAATATTGAAAATTAATGTCATAAAAGAAATAAATCAAATATATTGGGATTGTCTTAAATGTGTTCAGAAACTTGGGATAGTCTTCGCTTTTATGCATATTTCTTCAATTTTCGTGTGGTTAATCATGCCAAATGAAATGTAACAGAAAGTCATTTGTTCATAGCATGATGAAGAAACATCAACGTAGATTAGGCAATAGGGCATCTTAGGGCTTACTTGGATTCACTTCTAATTTTTTGTTTAAATAAATTGAAAACAGAAGTTAAAATTTTGTTTTAATTTTCAATTTTTATAAACAAGAAATATGCTTGGTAAACTTTATTTCACTATTTGTTTCCAAAAATAATAAAGTGTAAATAATAATAGAGAAAGTCATATAGACTTATGTTTGTATATGTATATACATATATTTATGTACGCACTTGTGTACAAATATTTGTATGTTCTTTTGTTTTTGAAATTTGTTTTAAAAAATAAAGGTATTAGAAATTTTTTGTTACCACTTTTTTTGAAATTTTTGGTAATAATTTTTAAAAATAAAAAACAAAAACAAGGTTGCCAAGCGAACTTATAAAAAAAATTTCTATTTTTCTGTTAAAAAAACAAAAAATAGAAAATGAAAATGACCAAGCAAATCCTTAGTCTATTACACCTTTTGCTCAAAAGAAAGCACCATAAGCAACGACAGAGGGAGAGCAGGCCGAGTGGGGTTTAAGCCTTCCTCACTCTATTATAATATTTGTATATTTTTATCAATATTTAATATCACTTTTATATAAAAGTTCCCACTAAAATAGATAAATTATAGAATAACTCTTATAAATAGACAAATTATATACAAAACTCTCATAAAAAATAAATAAATTGTAAAATAGTCCTGCAAAATAAAAAAAAAATATAATTTTAGCTCCCACTGGACAAAAATTTTGGCTTCATCACTGACCATAAGTATGTAATTTCAGTGCTAGAACATTTTTTTGGTGTGCGCCTGAAGTCTTTTAAATACAGTAAGGGAGAATATTGTTACAAAAAAACTCATGAAGTTTAGCCTTTATGCAAAAAAAAAAAGGAAGAAAGAATTCATAGTTTTTTAATAAAATCAAATAAAATCTTATGTTTGTATTCTCTATTAAATCTCACGTGATCCACATATATAGTAAAAATTTGGCTTTAAAATCATTAAAATAAAATGTCTTTATTTTTCTTTTAAAAAAAGAGCAAAAAAAAGTCTTTACTCTTCAACATCAGATAACATAAATTAGAAAAATATTTTTTTAAATGTTTCAAAGCTCTCATAGTTGGATTAATCCTCAAAGGCTACAGTTGGTCAAAATGGTTGCCTATCTGTTATTTATGCGGATGTTAATTACTGTTATTTATGTGGATGTTAATTATAATTTTGAAGCAAAAATACATTTATTTAACAATTTTAAACTCTTAGTTTGACCATAATTATTAATTGGATCATACATTGAAAAATAAAAATAAATGTTTCATTGGATACCATTTTTTTGGGAGAAAGGCTAAAAAATGTCTTGGTATATGTGTGCGTGTGTATATATATATATGCATTATCCCATACGATAATTACAAAACAAAGTGACTTGCTAAATGGATTTAAAAGATGAACAAATTTTTTTTTTCCACATTTAAGAAATTTACATTAAAATACCAAACTTATAACTAATCTAATTTATTTAAATAGACATGTAAATTTATTTAAAAAATTAGACATGTAAATAAAATACGAAAGGTACCCTGAAGTATTTGTACAAAAGTTTTTGTCTTTGCCTTCTTTTTCCTATTCTCATGGTTTGAAGATTTGGATCGTGGGAAATAAGGGTGTCTTTTTCAATCAAAATCTTTTTCAAACAATTTGTTTTGTGTTGAAAATTGAATTAGAAAGTAAAATGTCAAAGTTTAGGTGGATCCTAAGTTAGAAAAAAGTGACAATCAAAGAAATGATCATTTTTTTCAAATCAATTTAAAAAATAGATGTTTTTTTTTCACCTATTTAATAAATAACTGCTTTATAATTTTATTTTGATAAATGACCATTTCTAGTTGATATATTTTTTTATACAATAAATTAATATGTTTTGATATATTTAAAAATGTTTATTGTTTAAATAATTTTTAAAATTTGGCCATTTTTAAACCGTGTTTGAAAAACGGTCATTTGCCAAACTAATCCAAAATTCGGTCATTTGGCCAAAAAGTCCATCTTATAATGGGAAGAAAATTGAAAAAAATAATCTCAACCAAGGTAAGGCTTAAAAAAAAATCTCATTTACATGTAAACTAAAGAAAGAAAAAAAATGGTTCCAAAAAAAAAAAAAAGAAAAAATAAATAGTGGGCGCCACATGCACAACTGATCGCTGCTCTTTTTTTTTGGTTTTTTTCCATCGGTATTTGCTTATAAATGTTCAGTACATGAAGTATTACTGTATTAGCATCTCTTCTACTTCTTCTAGCAAAAGCAGAACCAGAATAATAGAGGGAACAAAACTTTTGGAAAATTAAACAGCAAGTATAAAAGTCATGATATAATTATTACTAACTCTTTCAGGGGCTATTGTGTAATTACGCCCACATTTAATATGCAAGTATTTAATTGGTGAAATAATCATTATCATCAAAGGTAATGGATGATGCAGTTCGATAATAGATTACGCTGTCTTTGTAATTATAATATATCTATCTCAGTTCACATGTTCATTTCTTTTACAATTCATATATCCCATATCCTAATTTAATTTGTCTATTAAATGTTTCAAAGGAAAATTCGCTTGCCATACCGACCATAGGTCTATAAATACTTGAAAAATCAGCAAACTAAGAACTATATACCTATACTGAAAAAATCTAATAGAGCAATCAATAGTATATAGTAGCCATATACATACATATATATATAAATGGAGCTGCTAATGACTATGGATCTGCTTCTAAAATTCCTGGGGACAGTTGCCGTGATGGGCCTTGTTGACGTGCTCCTCAGAATCTACGATGCTCTCGTACTGAAGCCGAAAAGGCTTCGGTCCAAACTTGTGAAGCAAGGAATCAGAGGACCTCCGGCCTCATTTTTGCTAGGAAACAGCCGTGAAGTGAAGAGTGTGATACCTAAAAGCGTTAAAAACCCATCACAAGTTGGTGCTCAACAAGGAAATACTATTCTCCACAATTATGCTTCTTCACTCTTCCCATGCTTCGAGCAATGGACCAGAGATTATGGTACGTTCTCTTCTGTTTTCTTTATCGCTTTAATTAGATCATCGATTTTGGTATTCATTTTTTTATTAAGAGATTACTAATCAACTTAAGTCTACCACTAACTACTACTATATATATATATATCTAAAGTCTTGGACGAAGTTCATATTAATTAAAGTTCTCTCAATATATATATAGGTAAACGTGATAAATGTTTTAAATGAAAAATTTGTTTTATAAAAGCGTTTAAAAAGTGCATGATAATTAGTGATATGTTGATGGATGGCCAGGTCCAACGTTCTTCTTTTCACTTGGCAACATGCAATGTTTGCACATGAACGCCCTTGATGTGGTGAAGGAAATGAGCATATGCACTTCCCTGGACTTTGGAAAGCCTTTATATCAACAGAATATGTTAGGTCCTCTCCTTGGCCATGGTGTTCTAACCGCAAACGGAGCGAATTGGGTTCACCAAAGAAAAATAGTTGGTCGTGAATTTACCATGGATAAGGTTAAGGTATGTTTCAGATAGGGCATGTTTGGTATTACTTGAGAGTCAAAAATTACTTTTGAGAGTATTTAGATAAATTGTCAAAATATATATTTTTTTTTAAAATTAGAAGACGTTTTTAATAAAATATGGATCTATTAGCTTTTCTATAGAAATTTTTTTAGACTTTTTTACTTCTTAGTTATACCAAAGAGACCCAAAATACATTGGGATAAATAGTGTTGTTCTTTGTACATTTTCTGCCTTTATTTTTCCCTTATTGATTGGCCAATGAGAAAGACACTAATATTGGAAGTGTGAAAATCTACGCATGGATCTTATGGATAAGTCTCACACTTTTATGTTGTGTAGCACTAAATTATTAACGTTATGGCTTTTTTTCTTCTTTTTTTTTTTTAAAGCGTTTTTCTAAATGTTAGTTTGATATTGTCTATACAATTTTCTATATATATAGGGTATGACGAACTTGATAGTTGAGTGCGCAACTATGGTTGTGAACACGTGGACTGCACTGGTTGAGGAGGGAGGATTGGCTGATATAGACGTTGAGAAATATTTGAGTGGCTTCTCCGGAGACGCAATTTCAAGAGCTTGCTTTGGGAGCAGTTATTCCGAAGGACAAGAAATATTCTCGAAGATTAGAGCTCTTGAAGAAAATATGACTAAGAGGATCCGATTCTATGGAATACCTATAATGAGGTATTGGCTAATTTTGAAATGTTAACTTTGATTTAAGTTAGTATTAAAAAAAAAAAAAATCAAGTACCTAAATAGGAGGGGTGTGTATTTATTAATTTAGTAGAGACGTAGGGATCATATAAACAATGTGTTTTTTACTTCATTTTTCTTTTTAACATACAATATTGGAAAGAATTGTGGAAATATTGGAAAGAATTATGGTTATCATATAACCACATATATTTTGAATTTCAAGTAGTTAATAATGCAATCAAAGAGTAATATATATATACATATATATATGAAAAAATGTCTGTAAAACTAGGGATATTTCAATAGAGAAATTAGGTGAAATACACCTTCTTTATAGTCAATTTTAGAAAATACACCCATCTCAATAATTTTTAGGTAACTATACTCCTTTAAAAAAAAAGTATAAAATAACTTATATATCCTTAAGTCAAAGTACTAGACATGATGTCGAGCACTAAACAAATGTGTCTAGCAACTCTATCGGAGAAAAAAAAAGTTTGAATGTTTAACGCTAGATAGGGTGTTAGGAGTACTAGACATGAGTACTAAGCTACGCTAGACAAAGTGTCTAGCAATTTGATCACTCTTGTCTAGCTAGATGTGGATCCCCTTTTGAATATTATAAGCTAGACATGGTATCAGGAGCGCTAGACATGGTATCAAGAGTGCTAGACACGAGTGTTGAGAGGTGCTAGATAAGGTATTTAGTAACTCGACCTACCCTGTCTAGGCAATATGTGGACCATTGATAAGAAAAGTACTAGGAGAATTTTTGTATTTAAAATACTTTAAAACTTAATAACGTGTATTTACCAAAAAATTATTAAGAGGGATATATTTCCTAAAATAAACTATGACAGAAGCGTATTTTGTAAAGAACCCCCAATACAATATATACTATTGGAGAATTCCACTTACTTATATAGTAGTTGCATGATTATGATCTATTTGTAATGTAATATTTTTCAGATATCTACCCACAAAGAGCAACAGGGAAATATGGAGGCTAGTGAAAGAGGTTCGAGAATTGATTCTAAAGGTTGTAAAGGAAAGAAAAGAAGCAGCAACACAAAATGACCTTCTACAGATGATTCTTGAAGGTGCTGAGAAGAGTGATTTAAGCCAAGATGAGATGAACAACTTCATTGTTGATAATTGCAAAAACATATACTTGGCTGGTTACGAGACCACTTCCTTGTCCGGTGGATGGGCATTAATGCTATTGGCCTCAAATCCAGAATGGCAGGACAAAGCCCGAGCTGAAGTTCAGGAAATTTGTGGGGGACAACTCCCCGATGCTGACATGCTTCGCAAGATGAAAATAGTGAGTTTTTTTTTTTTAATAAATTAATATGAGATATTTTAGTGAATTTCACATATCAAGTAGCTGATAAAACATGTGAGATCGGAAAAGAGAATACTACTAGTACTCAATTATTAAAGAAACAACAATGTTGACAACTCGCATCTTTTCAGGTCAAACTGGTTGAGATGGAAATAGTTTTAATTTTAAAAAAATCTCTAGAAGAACTATGATTTTACATATTTGTTTTCTCAATAAAGGGAAATATCTTTTCTTATAATTAATAGTAAGAGGAACAGTATATATATAGATATTTTCTTTTTTACCTATCCATATATATTTTATCCAATGGCTATGATAATTTAAGTAGTTAGAAAAAATAATAAAAATAAATATTCATTATTTAATAATTTTTTCTCTCATCTTTTTATCATAAAAAAACGTGCATGACCAATTTTAATTAGCTAAAACAATACCTATAGATAGGTAAAAAAAAAACATCTACTGGATTGGTGCCCATATATAATATATATATATATATATATATCCATATATATAGAATGGTTGCCAATCCAATAGGTATTTTCTTTTTTTACCTTTGTATAGGTATTCTTTTTCTAATCATTGAATCATCATCTAATATCGATCTAATAATTATAATGATGTGCATGAAAAGACGTGCATCATTAATGTTATTTCTCTCTCGTACTTTTTATTATAAAAAAATGTGCATGATAAATTATAATTAGTCAAACCGATACCTATGTATAGATAAAAAAAAATACCTACTGGATTAGTGCCCATATAATATATATATATATATATATATATATATGTTTTACAATCCAATAGGTATTTTTTTTTTACCTATCTATATGTATTTCTTTTTTTAGCCATTAAATCATTATCCAATGACTATCATAATTTGGGGAGTTAGATTAAAAAAAAAATGAAAACTCATTATTTAATAATTTTCTCTCTTCAATTTTTATCATAAAAAGACATGCGTGATTAATTTGAATTAGGCAAAACAATACCTCTGGATAGGTAAAAAAAACCTACTAGACTGGTGCCCTATATATATATATTAAAATATATATATGCAGATTTAAGTATTTTGTTTACCTATTTATAAGTATTTGTTTAGTCGTTTGATCATTATCTAATGACTACAATGATTTAAGTAGTTGGAAAAAAATATTATAACAATATATGTACATTATTTAATGATATTTTTTTTTCGATCTTTTATCATAAAAAAACGTATATGATAAATTTTAATTGAACAAAATAATATATATAAATAGTAAAAAAAAAACTACGGAATGGTGCCCTATATATACACGATATGACACTAAATAATGGTCTTGTTGGGTCATGTGACTTATTAAAAATTTGATAATGTCGTAAGTTTGCTTTTTTAAAGAAAATAAGTAAAAATTTGATGTAGGTGACAATGGTGATCAATGAGACGTTGAGGCTATACCCCACATCACCAATTCTATCAAGGGAGGCATTGCAAGACTTGAAATTCAGGGACATTCATGTGCCTAAAGGGGTCATCATGTGGAGCTCGGTGGCCGCAATGCACCAGGACCCAGAGATATGGGGCCCAGATGCCTATATGTTTAATCCAGAAAGGTTTGCCAATGGTGTGAAAGGCTCATCCAAGTTCCCTTATGCGTACCAACCCTTTGGTATTGGGCCTCGTGTATGTTTGGGCCAACACTTTGCCATGGCTGAACTCAAAATCCTTCTCTCTCTCTTGTTGGCCAACTTCTCATTCTCTCTGTCACCCAGGTATAAGCATTCTCCCATCAATAAGTTGATCATACATCCCCAGTATGGAGTGCAAGTCGTCATCAAGAAGCTTTGAGCTTTTGCTTGAAGAATTAATAAAGGGTTTATAGCTTTGAGTTCATGCTTGACATAAAATTTAAGGTTTTTTTTTTCAGTCCTTTTTCTTTAGAATAAGTCATGAGCTGCTCAAAGCAATGCTCTTTTCATTTACTTAAAGGCGTTATATTTGTCTGGTCTCCATGGGAGAACCTTTACCTTGTTTCCTTTTGTATTTTAAGCTTCTTTGACTACATACTGAATTACTAGGAACGGACCCCTCCAAGCTTACAATCCATACAATATGGAGTTAGTATATATATTTGAACGATTGGTATATAGTTAATACTTGATACTAATTAAGCTCTTCTAGTGCAAGGGAGAGGTGCAACATAAATTATTAATAATAAGAAGCTTGAATATCTAGTTAACTAGTATCATTGCTATAATATTATCTATTTAATACAGATCCAATGTTTTCATTTTCACGTGGAAACATGCAATGTTTGCACTTGAACGACCATGATATGGTGAAGGAATTGAGCATATGTACTTCCCTGGACTTTGGAAAGACTTTGTATCAATAGAATATGCTCATATCATCTTCTTCGCCGCAGCTTTCTGTCACAAGCGGAGCAAATTAGGTTTACCAAAGAAAAGTAGTTGGTCATGCATTTACCCTAGATAAGGTCAATTTACGGCAGATATACTTGGGATAAACGGTGTTGTTCTTTAATATTTCAATAAATATTACATTCTATTAGTAAATATAAGTAGAGATATTAAGTAGGCATTGTTGTGCCAGCCTAGGCACATTTAGCTATGACACATTCGTGTCTTGTTTTGTACCAACTCGGTCACGATTAGTAATCGTATCGTGCTCGGCCGATTACGTGCATGTACCCGTGCCATAACTGTGTCGTGCTTGTACCCGATTTCGTGTCGTAATCGTGTCGTTAACGTGTCATTATCGTGCTTATCTATTTTCGTGCCTAATTGTTCTCGTTCTTGATATTATGCTATTACTGTGCCCAATCGTACCTGTTTATGGTATTGAGCTATATTTTCTATACCTAATCATATATAATCATTTATGATATTGTGCTATTTTCGTGCCTAATCATAACTGTTTCTGGTATTATGCTATTTTCGCATTAATTGTACTCATTTTAGATACTATGTTATTTCTATATCTAACCTTGCTAATTTTTTATATTATATATAATTTCAAGCCTAATTATTTCCATTTTCAAACTCTTATTGTTCTTATTCCATAATCGTGCTTGTTACTTATTTATTTTTTTTAAAATTTAGTTGTTTTAATACTATTAGACATATTTCTTTTTAAGTAATTATCAATTATGAATTGTTAATCATTATGTAATAGAAAGAAATTATTTAAAAATTGACATAACATTTATATAAAAACAAATCTAAATTGAAATATTAGAGTGCACGTGAGAAATGATAATTAATTTAACTTTCTATAGTTAAAGTATATTCTAACTAAATTCACGTATACTCAAATTATATCAAAATATATAACTCAAAAGTTATGATTGACATGTATCTAAACTGTATTTTTCTTTCTTAACATTGTAAAGATTTTCTATTGAAAATGAGTTTTGCATTAGATTCTTAATATCTTTAAACTTTTTGGCTCAAACTTATTAAATTTAAGACCTTTTTTACTTTGAAAAATTAAAAATTGACGTAATATTTATACTTTATTATTTTTACCTCGAAAATATTTTAATTTTAATTTTTTTTCTAATTTTTTTTTACATTTATTGTTTTAAAATTATGCCCAAAAAAATTAAAATAAGTATTTTTTTTTGTAAACTAATTATTTTTATTAATCATGCTTGTCGTGTCTATTATCTGTGCCGGTCCAAACATGGTTGCTAATTGTGTCGTGTCATGTCGTGACTATTTATAATCATATCATGCCTATACCGACTCATTAGTGCTGGTCGTTTTGACACCACTATGTGTAAGAGAGATTTGTTATAATATTATCAGAAATTTAAAAAGTCAAAAATCCCACTTTTGAAACGTATAAGAAATTTATGTGGCTTATATAGAAATGTGTATGATATCAAACTAATCATGTATAGCAAGCTCATGGTTTTAGTACCACACACATGCATAAGCAATTATATAAGCATTTTAGGCGCACTTTACACATTGCAAGGAGCTATAGGTTCCTTTCTTTTTGGTCCTTACAACCTTTTACAATTTTTTTTTTTCTTTTTGACTGTAAGAGGTGAATGAGTGCATCTATCGAAATAGACATCTGTTAATCAACAAACACGTCTGTTGACACAATTAATGTTTGTTAATCGAAAAAACATCTATTGATCGGCAAATATGATTCTTGACCAACATATGCGAACTTAGCTATAAATGATGAAAATTATCCAAATGTTCAACGCAGTTTCATTTGTGTTCTGAAAATTCACTGAAATTGCTAATTTTTTGGATATCTTTTATCTTGGAAGTAATTTAACAAAGCAACCTGTCAGCAAATTTCAATAGAGGAGGGGCATATAACACTTCAAAAAAATTATTCAGTAAGCCTCAAAATCCACGTTTAATGAATAATCTAGTTTCTCTTGGTTAATGAACTTCATTGTCTCTATTGCTGTACTATTATTTTCTTTTTTTAAGGACAATTTTAGCCTTATTTTAAAGGGCGCGTCTACAGTAGGGGCGCCCCTACATAGGGCCCTGTCTATTCACCGTTGGATGGGAATCTGTATATAAATAGATTCTCTACAGATTCCCGTTATTCCCCACAGATTCCCATTCAACGATAATTAAAGCATGACCCTACGTAGGAACGCCCCTACCGTAGTCATCCCCTATTTTAAAAGGAATAAATTATGTGTGGAAATCTTCTATTCAAATTAAAGTATTCACTCTTTGTTTATAACACATAATAAAATGTAATATTTTTTTGTTTTTAAGTTTTTTATTAGTTTTTAAATTAACAATATTTTTCATTGTTTAACTATTTATATATTTATTGATGGGTCAAATAGGTCCGTTTCGTGACAGGCAGGTTGACTCGAACTAGGGATGACAATGGGATGACAATTATATTTGCCAACCTGTTTACCTGCGAATACTCGACCCTAATGGGACAGGTAATACCCGACTATTCGAGTAAACGGGACAGGTATAGGTACTAAGTGAAAATCCAACCCGGATATGGGACGGGTACGGGTATGGGGGTATCCGAACCGATTATTTATATATATATATAAAATAAAAGATATGTATTAGGTATATATAATTTATATAAAATACACATAAATAAATATGTACATATAAAAATTAGATTGTATTGTCGAAGTATTACTAATTGGGCACTAATCCAGGATGTATTTTTTTTTTTTTTTACTTATTCATAGATATTGTTTTAGCCGAATGCACGCTTTTTTATGATAAAAGAAAGAGAGAGAAAAACATTATATAATAGGTATTTATTTTTATTTTTTTTCCAACTATTCAAATTATGATAATTATTATATCATGATCCAATGGCTAAAAAAAAACCTATAAATAGGTTTAAAAAAATACCTACTAGGTTAAGAACCTTACTAATTTTAGTATATGATATTGTCATTAAATTTGTTTTCTCTTTAAATTCATATTTCTTTTCATTTTTCGAATTATTCTAATAATATATTGTTTTAATTTTTTATCAGGTGTGGATACCTGCTTACCCGTATGAGTAATACCCGAACTTGCCCTGCTAACTTAAACAGGTATATGGGGTCGGGTATGAGTTTGAATATCTAGTTAACTAGTATCATTGCTATAATATTATGTATTTAATACAGGTCCAATGTTTTCATTTTTACTTGGAAACATGCAATGTTTGCACTTGAACGACCTTGATATGGTGAAGCAATTGAGCATATGTACTTCCCTGGATCTTTGGAAAGCCTTTGTATGAAACATGCAATGTTTGCACTTGAACGACCTTGATATGGTGAAGCAATTGAGCATATGTACTTCCCTGGATCTTTGGAAAGCCTTTGTATCAATAGAATATGCTTGTGTCATCTGCTTCGCCACAACTTTCTGTCACAAGCGAAGCAAATTAGGTTTACCAAAGAAAAGTGGTTGGTCATACATTTACCCTTGATAAGGTCAATTTACGGTAGATATACTTGGGATAAACAGTGTTGTTCTTTAAGATTTGAATAAATATTACATTTTAGTGGTGAATGTAAGTAGAGATATTAACCAGGCCGTGTCATGCCAGCCTAGGCACATTTAGCTACGGCACATTCGTGTCTTATTTTGTGCCAGCTCGGTCACGATTAATAATCGTACCATATACGGCCGGTTACATGCATGTACCCATGCCATAGCTGTGTCGTGCCTGTGCCCAATTTCGTGTCGTAATCATGCCTTTAACGTGCTATTATTGTGCTTATTTATTTTCGTGCCTAATTATTTCTATTTTTGATATTATGCTAAAACTGTGCCTAATCGTACCTGTTTCCGGTATTGAGCTATTTTCTGTGCCAAATCGTACTCATTTCTGATATTGTGCTATTTTCGTGCCTAATCATACCCGTTTCGGATATTATGTTATTTTCATACCAATTGCACCTGTTTTAGATACTATGTTATTTCCATGTCTAACCTTGCTAATTTTTTACATTATATATAATTTTAAGCTTAATTATTTCCATTTTTAAACTCTTATTGTTCTTATTCCATAATCATGCTCATTACTTATTTATTTTCAAAATTTAACTGTTTTAATAGTATTAGACATATTTCCTTTTAAGTAATTATTAATTATGAATTGTTAATCGTTATGTAATAGAAAAAAATTATTTAAAAATTGATATAACGTTTATATAAAAACAAATCTAAATTGAAATATTAGAGTGTACGTGAGAAATGATAATTAAACTGAATTTCTATAGTAAAGTATATTCCAACTAAATTCACGTATACTCTAATTATATCAAAATATATAACTCAAAAGTTATGATTGACATGTATCTAAACTGTATTTTTCTTTCTTAACATCTTAAGAATTTTCTATTGAAAATGAGTTTTGCCTTAGATTCTTAATATCTTTAAACTTTTTGGTTCAAACTTAAATTTAAGACCTTTTTTACTTTAAAAAATTAGAAATTGACATAATATTTAAAATTTATTATTTTTACGTCGAAAATATTTGAATTTTAATTTTTTCTAATTTTTTTTATATTTATTGTATTAAAATTATGCTCAAAAATTAAAATAAGTAATTTTTTGTAAATTAATTATTTTTATTAATCATGCTTGTCGTGCCTATTATCCATGCCGATCTAGGCACGGTTGCTTATCGTGTCGTGTCATGTCATACCTATTTATATTCGTATCGTGTCGTGTGTCTATACTGACTTATTAGTCTTGACCCATTTTGATACAACTAAGTGTAAGAGAGATTTGTTATAATATTACCAGAAATTTAAAAAGTCAAAAGTCCCACTTTCGAAACGTATAAGAAATTTATGTGGCTTATATAGAAATGTGTATGATATCAAACTAATCATGTATAGCAAGTTTATGGTTTTAGTACCACACACATGCATAAGCAATTATATAAGCATTTTAGGCGCACTTTACACATTGCTAGCTAGGAGCTATAGGTTCCCTTCTTTTTGGTCCTTACAACCTTTTACAATTTTTTTTTTTCTTTTTGACTCTAAGAGATGAATGAGTGCATCTATCGAAATAGACATCTGTTAATTAATCAACAAACACGTCTGTTGACACGTAAGGTTTCAAAACTAATTAATGTTTGTTAATCAAAAAACATGACTACTGATCGCCGAATATGATTCTTGACTAACATATGCGAACTTTGCTATAAATGATGAAAATTATCCAAATGTTCTACGCAGTTTCATTTGGTGTTCTGAAAATTCACTGAAATTGCTTATTTTTTGGATATCTTTTATCTTGGAAGTAATTTAACAAAGCAACCTGTTAACAAATTTCAATAGAGGAGGGCACTATAACACTTCAAAAAAATTATTCAAGAAGCCTCAAAATCCACGTTTAATGAATAATCTAGTTTCTTTTGGTTAATGAACACTTCATTGTCTCTATTGCTGTACTATTATTTTCTTTTTTTTAAGGACAAGTTTAGCCTTATTTTGAAAGAAATAAATTATGTATAGAAATCTTCTATTCAAATTAAAGTATTCACTCTTTGTTTATAACACACAATAAAAAGTAATATTTTTTTGTTTTTAATTTTTTTATTAGTTTTTAAGTTAAGAATATTTTTCATTGTTTAACTATTTACATATTTATTGATGGGTCAAATAAGTCAGTTTCATGACAGGTAGGTTGACTCAAACTAAGGAGGGCAATTATATTTGCCAATCTGTTTACCTGCGGATACCCGACCCTAATGGGACAAGTAATACTCGACTGTTCGAGTAAATGGGATGGGTATGGGTACTAAGTGAAAAACTCAATCCGTGTATGGGATGGGTACAGGCATAGGAGTACCCGACCCGATTTTATATATATATAAAAATAAAAGATATATATTAGGTGTCACGACCGAAAATCCAAGGCCATGACTTTTAGTAAATTTAAGTGAAAATAGTAATAAACAGTAATTTTCCAAAATTTCAGAAAATCATGTACTTAGAATTTAGGTTTAGTCCTCAAAAGTAAGTAAATTTCATAATCAAGAAACTTTTCATTAGTTTTAATATTTCAAGGAAATCCTTCTTTTGAAGTTTAGAGGAAAATCTAATTAATTAGTTTAGAAATATTTGTAAATTTATAAATTTTGGTAAAATGAGTCAAATTTAAACCTTAGGTCCATTGTCCAAATAATTTACATAAAATCATTTGTATTACTAAGTATTCAATTTTAATAGCAAAGGTATCCTCATACGTCTACTTAGTAAATACACTATTATTGGTTAAATAAGTTTGACGTAGAAAGTAAGGATAATACGGAGTAAGAACCAACCAATGAAGAGGAATGAAACTATAAACATATACCAAGCACGCTTGTCAAGCCACCAGCGCAATTATCACAAAATAAATCAACACCTGAAAGTGAGAAGAAGAAGGGGGGATGAGCACGTGAATGCTCAGTAGAGATTCAATTACAAGTTTTAACTAATATAAATACTTACTTTCAAAGTCATGCATGGTCAGTAATTATCTAAATAATTTTACTAAAATCCAACTGAAAATACTGTTCAAAGGTTTATATCTTTCAAACCATTGCAAAACATAGTCTCAAAACAAAATTATTGTCTAAGGCTTCGTTTGGTATGCAGGATAGGATAGGATATGATTGGACTATTCTAAAGGATTAGATTAGATTGGATTAGATAGGATAGGATAAGATAGAATTATAGTACAATCCTATCCTATGTTTGGTGTGCTACTTTTTGTTAGGATAGGTGTGTTTCATAGTTTTAGGTAAATAACGAATATAGAGGTTTGATTATTTAGAAAAATACCACTTTTAAAAATTAATTTAGAAATGTACCATTTTAGAATCAATTTTGCAAAAGTATCATTTTTAAAAACTTATTTCTAAAAATACCACTTTTCAAAAAAATATTTTGAAAAATACAACTTCTAAAAAAATATTTTCAACATTACCACTTTTAAAACTTATTTTTTGAAAATGACATTTTTTTAAAATTATTTGTAAAAATACCACTTATAAAAAATATTTTGAAAAATACCATTTCTGGTTTTACCACTTTTAAAAGTTAATTTCGAAAGTACCATTTATTACTACTTTAAAAACATTCTATTATTTTTGATCAAATTCATAATCCCTTCCAATCCCAAATTCTCAAGAGGATAAGATTATCCTCTTCTAAGGGGATTATTTTTGGAGTGGATTATTTTAATCCAATCCAATCTCTCTCATATACATGCACCAAACATGGGATTAATTTAATCCAATCCAATCCCATCCTTGTCCTGCATTCCAAACGTGACCTAAAGGTTCAAACACTCCAAACTATTGTGAAATATCACGTTAAAATCCAGTACATATCTATTCAAATCAGGCACATAATATGCAATACAATCAACAACAAGTCCGAGCCACCAAAGACTGGTGACCGTAAGTATGCAATGTAGTGTGAGTCACCCAAATAGATGACTGCACATGTGTACTGTATCGGAGTCACCTAAGTTAGTAATAGTGAGTATGATATGTAGTCTGAGCATTCTAGGTAGGGTACCATAAGTCCGAGCACCCAATAGGGGTACCATAAGTCCAGCGGGCGTGTAGGTGCAGTGAATGCATGCAATGCTTTATATATGACGGGAATGAGAATATGTATCATTTTCACAAAAATTATAAAACAGACCATGCAATATTTTTAACTAACCAGGTTCAGTCCTCAAAACTAAATTCTTACTTAAATTGGATTTTATAAAAATTTTGGCAGCACAATAGCCGTTTCCGTCAAAACCAATAAAATCCAGTTCCTTCATAAAACAGTTCTAAACAAGATAATTTGGTACGCCAACTAGTGTGGCGTGCTTCCCAGACAATTTAAATATCAATTCCGGTCAGAACAGGTATAAATCACATTTTTATAAATTATTTCACGAAATTCTATATTTATTCAAAATATGTGAAAATCAAAATTAAACTAATTTAAAAATCAAGTAATCGAATCCCTACCTCAATCGAGTGATAAGATAGCGTTACGGTCCTATTGAGAGCATTTGATGTCGTTTGGGTGTTGTTCGAAGGGTCGAACGTCGTTTTCGCACCCTCGGTGGTTTGGTTTGAAAATATGATTTTTTTAAAGGGACCTCGAATGGGAAAATGAATATCTCCATTGAATTATTAGCACCTAAATTAGCTAGGTTAGATATATAATTTGACCGATTTGGGCTAAGGCTGAACCCGGACCCATGGCACGCAAAACGAGACAAATCTGAGCCTTCATATTTCGTTTTTTGTGTCCGTCATCAAACATAGTCAATATATATATATCAAAATTCTTGTTTTCATGAGTATATCATAAATATGAGATTTATATTACGATATAACGGTCAAATTGAAAGATTTTAATACAAAACTAAAATAACTCAAAATTGACAAAATGGTAAAATTCAATCCGGGCAAATTCGAGTTTAGATATACATACCACGTGAAAGATCATGACGAGAGGAATTGAATCCGACCAATTTCACAGCAAAACATCGCCGAAATCGGCGCTAGAATCAGCGCCGGCATCAGAAAATCAGTCACGGCTTCCCAGCTTTATCGGCAGTGCTGGCTTCGTCTGGTCCTGGGCTTTCATTTCTAACCAGTGGCGACACTCAACAATGCCAGGAAGAGGTTCATTGGATACTTGCCAGATTTCGGCGTTACTCGTCGGATTTTCGAGAGAGGGAGAGAGAAATTGGGAGAGAGTTGAGAGTTTTTAGCTTGGCCATGTGTCCAAGCTTAAATAGGCAACAATTTTTGCTCTTAAATCTCTCACTCAAGAATTCCTTCATTTTCGTTCACAATATTGTACTTTAGTCCTTGATTTTCAAAAATCTCTTCAATTTAATCCAAAATCGAAATTTTATTTATTATTTTTATAATTGGTCAAATGACCAAATTACCGTTATTAAATAAGGGGTTTTACATTAGGTATATATTTTATGTAAAATACACATAAATAAATATGTATATATAAAAATTAAATTGTATTATTGAAGTATTACTAATTAGACACCAATTTAGGATGTAATTTTTTTTTTTTACTTATCCATAGGTTTTGTTTTAGCCAATTAAAATTGGTCACACTTCTTTTCATGGTAAAAAGAAGAGAGAGAAAAGCATTAAATAATGGATATTTATTTTTATTATGTTTTTTTCTAACTATTCAAATTATGGTAGTTGTTAGATCATGATCCAACGGCTAAAAAAAATACCTACTAGATTAGGAACCTTACTAATTTTAGTATATGATATTGTCATTAGATTTGTTTTCTCTTTAAATTCATATTTCTTTTTTATTTTTTAAATTATTCAAATAATATTTGTTTAATTTTTTATCAGGTGTGGGTATATGCCTATCCGTACGGGTAATACCCGAACCCGCCCTGCTAACTTAAACAGGTATATAGGGTAGGTATGAGTTTGATTTTTCCCCACGCGTATGGGTGCGGGGGCGGAATAGTCATACTCGTGCGGATAATACCCGAACCCAATCTATTTCTTAATTCGTATCAAGCAGGTTGACCCAATTTCGACTCACACATTTTTGTTACCAACCCTAACATGTCAAAAATCGTATCGTACTGATGTCAAGTTGTCATGTCAGCCGCCACCCCTAATTGGTATGACATTGAACACAAATGAGAGAGGCTAACATCTGTCCTCCTATTTCTTGCAATAATTTCACGAAAAATAAATTGTTTTGTGTTCTTGTTAAACCTCTCAATGAGGGATTATTTATTTTCACCTGATTCCTCTTTCTTTTAACCGAGTTTGTAGTCTATGCTTCTGTAGACCATATTAGGTAAGACCAAATACGTTCGAGAATTTTCACTTCGAAGGTCTCACAAAATCTTCCTCCAAAAATGTGTTTCTCATTTTCCACGCCTCTACATTCCGAGTCCTTACTTGCTGCTGACTACCTTTTCTGGCTCTGTTGTTTTACTTCTTTATTGGTACCTTTTCTGGCTCTGTTGTTTTACTCCTTTATTGGTACCTTTTCTGGCTCTGTTGTTTTACTCCTTTATTGGTTTCTTATTAAAGTCCAATAATTTGAGGAAACTTTTTTAATTCATGGTGAAAGAGATATACCAACAACCAATCCGGGAAATTATAGATCGAATAGGAACCATGGTTTTTCCCCCATTGATAAGGACTTGATTAATTTTAATGATTTTTATTGGATATTAACTAAGAGAAAATTGCAAAAAAATACCCTCATATTTGGGTGTTCTTAAATCTTGAAGTTTGAATTCTGCAAAATAATACTTTGATATTACGAATTTCTGAAAATTAATACCCTGTGTTAATTTTTAACTGATAAAATACAATAATATCCTCAAAATTAAGATGAATAATATGAATTAATGTAGTTTTAATAGATGATATTATTATTTTTTCGTTCCTAAAATTGGTCAAAAAATCTGTCCAGGTATTAATTTTCAGAAATTAATCTCAGGTTATTATTTTGCATAATCCAAACTTCAGGATTTAAATTACAAAATATATTTTTTTGCAGTTATCTCATTAACTAAAGCTCACACTAATTATAATAGCATCCCGCCACCTGAAAAAAAGAAAACTACAACAAAAGATTGAAAAAAAAAAANAAAAAAAGAAAAAAGCCTGAAAGTGCAAAACTAGAAAAGCATGAAAATAAAATTAACCAAATACAAAGTAAAACGACAGAACAGAGATCAGATAAACGAGTATTAGTCAATTGATCTTAAAACAAATGAGATAACAATAACCTCGTTTATTCGAAGAAGATTTTGTGAGACATTGAAAGCCCAGATTTACCTACGTACGTTTTTGGTCTTGTAAATTAAACTTTTCTTGTAAATAGATTTATATCATATAATTTAACAATCACTACCTACCTGCCTTATTATTAAGAACAAGTCACACACGTTTGGCATAGTTGATAACCCTAGCTACAACACGGTTTCACAAACCTTATTTAACACAAGCTGTTGGATAAAACCCTTGAAATTCAGTGGTACCTAGTGATGAGTCCTCGGGGACAAGCAGACCTTCAAAGGATTCTTCATGAACACGGTCATGATCTCTTGTTTCAAATCTAGGTTCCAAGCAGAGCCTAATGGTCACTGAATTATACTCATTGTATCACTTTACCCACTGAATTTTCAACTTACATAGTAATGATTCCCGGATTAAGTAATTATCACAACAATGACCCTTTTGTCACAAATTGTTAATTTTTTAATAGAAAATGGTTATGAACAAAGATGTTATTTCTGATCTAAAATGGAAAAAAAAAATATTATTATTTAAATAATAAATAAGATGTTTTATATTTTTTTAAATTAAGCATAAATTAATAGTAATTTTTTATCTTTCTGTAATTTTCTTTGGATCTAGTGGTACAGTTGGTATTGCTTTTGTTTCTGGGATGGCTGGCGGTAGTGAAAGTGATAATATGGTGGATTCGTCATCATCAAATATTTTGATACAATTATATTAATTGAGGCTCCTCTGGTTCTGAAATAAACTTGAAATATTTTTGTTTGTCAATATAATTGCTCGATTATTGGTGGTAATATTGTTGGATCGGTGTAATTTTCTTGTATTATTAGAACCGAGTATGATTTTTTTATTAGAGCTTGAGCCGTTTTTCCAAATATTGTGATGATAGTGTATCCTGTTTCATCTTGGATTCTGGTGTTTAATTTGTACCTGTGGAAATAATAATATAAGGAATAAGTTTAGTGTAAAGAATAAGAAAAAATATTTTGATTAATAATTGATCTTATAAATTATTTTTTTTAATGAGTGAATTAGTCAAGGAAATACTAATGTAAATTATTTAATTATGTGTTGTACTATGAAGTTGGAATTGATGTGAGATGATCTTGTGTATTATACCACCATCTATTTCCTATTTCACAGGCTTGTCTATAACATTGGGGGCAGGAATTGTAATACCAACTTTGATGTACTTCAAATTTAAATATTATTGCTTTTATCATGAATTTGATTCCCTAAAAGTAGAAAAATTTGATATTAGTTTAAATTATTATATAAAATAATATTTTTATTAATATTATTATATTTGTACTAACTTGTTAGTTTAGATGATCGAGCGAATTTATAAATGAAAGAAGTATAAGAGGTAGTTATTACCTTTTTTTTAATGTATTAGTTTCTAGCATATCTATGTTTATATAATATATCGTTGTAACCGTACTCGCAACAGATATATTTCCTATTTAGTACAAAAGTTTATTTTAGTTAGTATGTAATTGAAAGTGACACTATAATAAAGGGGTAATAGAATGACGACTCTAAAGCGGCGACAACTATAGATCTAATCTATAGTAGTGACTATGTAATTTGTCACCGCTTTAGCATATTTCGACTAAAGCGGTGACAAATGTCGCCACTTTATCTGAACGCGCCAAAATTTCCATCCAAAAAGTCTAAAGCGGTGACATTTGTCGCTGCTTTAGAAGAGTGCGCCAACTGGTGCCACTTTCGAAAATAGAGTAAAAATATCTGCTCTAGTCGCCGCTTTAGATCAACATATTATAAATAAATTAAAATAGTTATAATAAATATAACAGATGTTAAAAAAAATTTGAGAAATTGGATTTAAAGTGTCCCCGCTTTATATTTAGTGTTTAAAGCGGCGACATTTGTCGCCGCTTTAAGTTTTGATTTTTAAAGCGGCGACAATTAGATATTTCACCAAAATTTAGGCAGTCAAACTGACCGCCATAAATTTTTTGAGCTTTAAATGAAATGGTGCGTTTCATTTAAAGTGGCGACAATTTATCTAAAGCGACGACTATTGTCGCCGCTTTAGATGATCAGTTTCTATACCCAGAAACCGATCCTCTTCCTCGCTATTTTCACGTATCTCTCTCTCTCTCTCTCTCTCTCCTCTCTCTCCCTCTCTCCTCCGTGTCTCTCTTTCTCTCTCATCTCTCTCATCCAAGAAATCAGTTCCTCTTTCATTGGTAAGTATTTTTTTGGCTATTTAATTTTTTTTTCAATCTTTTTTTTTTCAATCTTTTTTCTTTTTTTTTTTCAATTTTTATTGAATTTTTTTGTGTGTTTTGGTGCCGCCGCCGCTACATCCATTGCCGCTCCTGCCACTGAAAACTTGATAGGTTAGTTTTTGGTTAATTTATGGTTTTATTTTTTATTTAAATAATTAAAAATAAATATTGTAATATTAGGTAAATTTGTAATATTAGGTAATTTATGGTTTTGTGATTTTAGTTTTTTTAGTATTAAGTAAAATGAATATTGTAATATTAAGAAAAATCAGATATTGATGTAGTTTTATTTTTTAGTTTAAGTTTTGTTTGGGTATTATATTATTAGGATTATAAATATTTATTAGGTTTTTTTGATATTGGATATGAAATTATAATTGATTATGGGATATTTGATTATTAGATTATATTATTAATTTTAATGAATATTGGATTATTGGATATGAAATTATTAGATTATTGGATTATTAGATTATATTATTAATTTTATTGGATAATATTAGATTTGATGAGTGGTAAATAATATTATTAGTTTTATTGGATATTGATGATGCTTATGTTTTGAGAATATTGATTGAGTATAAAGAATAGTTTAGTCGGTTATTTTTTTGTGTTAAATTTTGATTTTTGTTAATATTTTTTTATTTTGGTTTATGAGTTAGAAACTTTTGAGGTTAGGAATTTATTTTATTAGAATTAATAAATGAAATGAATAATAATGAATTAATTTATTAACTAAAATAGTCATAAAAATAAAAAGTACCCAAAAATACCCATATAATTCAAAGAATACCTAAAATGCCCCTAGAATAATAAAATACCCAAAATACCCTTATAGTGAGTAAAATACTCAAAAAATTAAATAATATAATAAAATTCCCCTTAAAATCTACAAAATACCCAAAATGCCCCTAAAATAAAAAAATACCCAAAATACCATTATAGTGAGTAAAATACTCAAAAAATTAAATAATATAATAAAATTCCCCTTAAAATCCACAAAATACCTAAAATGCCCCTAGAATAATAAAATAACCAAAATGCCCTAATAGTGAGTAAAATACTCAAAAAATTAAAGAATATAATAAAATTCCCCTTAAAATTCACAAAATACCCAAAATGCCCCTAGAATAATAAAATACCCAAAATACCCTTATATTGAGTAAAATACTCAAAAAATTAAAGAATATAATAAAATTTCCCGTAAAATGCACAAAATGCCCAAAATACTCCTAAGATAATAGGGCACACAAAACAACCTTAAAGTGAGTAAAATACTCAAAAAATTAAAGAATATATTAAAATTCCTCTTAAAATTCACATTAAGGACTTGACTCAATGTAGTGGCTGGGATATTCCGGACATTGAGGACACCGACACTAAGTTGAATGTGTTGCAGGATTCAAACTCTTCTAACTTTATTCTAACAGTAGACCTTGGACATCTGGAGCCCATTTCTATTCTTCAAGAAAACCTCATGTCTCTTGCTCAAGAAAACAATGTCAATACTAATTATGATATTGAACAGGGGGATGGTGATTTCGTAAACGATATTGAACTTGAGAACGATACAATATTAGATTATGAAGAAGCTGAGTTTGAGGAAGATGACAATAACACTGATGACGATGTATATGAAATCCCGTCTAGTAGCGAGTTTGATAGTGATTAGGATTGTTATATATTTTTTTTCTTACACATGTAAAATAACTTTTATGCTATTAATGATTGAATTCTTAGAATTTAATTTCAATGTTATTGTACATTTTTTAATTATACTTGTCACTATTAAGACTTCCACATAGTCATAGCCGCTGTTGAGCCTAGTTATCACAGTGGTGATGGTGGTACTGATCCTCCACGACGTCCTACCAGAGTCCCGCTGCGATGTGAGTCAGGTATTATTCGTGTTATTCGTTACATATTAAATTTGACTTTTTCATTATTTTGGATATGTGGACCCTTGCCTGCTTGGTAATATGCTTATTTATTTTGCAGATCCTATTAGGAGGAATGTGAGGTCAAAGAGTAGGTCATTGAATCTATGTCAGCTATTTGAGGAAAAAGGGAGGAACCCTCTTCCGATCAAATTCGACAAGGCAGGAGGCACTTGGCGTCCAGTCGATGACTATCAAAAATACTTCCCCCGATTGATTGGCGTGCCTGTTCGACAGAATGTGGATCCATGTTACAAAAATTGGAAGTCGGTTCCTGCTGAGCAGAAGGGGAAGATCATTCCTATTATTAAGGTAATAAATATATGGAATTTATTAAATATAAAGAATTATGTATATAATTATAATATAATAATAATTTTTGTAATTGTAGGAATTTTTTGAGTACAAAGATCTTGACGACAACAGCGATGACTTGGCCCATGTCAGGGATGGCATCCTCAGGACTGCGGCAGATATATATATAACAACTGGAAGACCGATCTTAATGAGCATTTCACGCTGTTGGGGGCGACAAAAATGCTCTTGACTTGGCAACGGCACGTTCCAAAGTGCCTAACGAGATGGATGCCGCGCGACATAGGGGTGTTGTTGCAACCTTTTTGACTCCCCAGAGTTTAGGGTTAGTGTGTAGTTATCAATTATTCATTTATTTTTAAGTAATAAAATATTATATTATAATTATTTTTTTTCTTATAGGCGATGTCTGAAAGAAATACTGCAAATAGAGTGCGTCAGTTGGCGGTAAGCAATCAGGGAGCCGCTTCCATTGCTCACAAACGATATAAGAAGGTAATAAAATTACGATTTCTCTTATAATGCTTTTTATTTTAAAAATATTAACTTTTAATAATAAATTATGTCCCTTTAAATATTTTTACAGCGCAATCCTACTACTGACGAGCTTCAGCCTGTTGCTGAGAGTTTTAGAGATCGCTATTTCACTGAGCAGACTGGATGGCCGAGTGCACAGTTTGAGGCCAATTACGTATGTCATTAATTAATTTTTTAAAACTAAATCTCTAATTTGTTTTCTATATACTAATTTTAATCTTTTTTGCAGAATAAGATGCTTGAGATTCATAACACTCAGTCTCAAGCAGCTTCCCAATCTGGTTCGAGCTCATCCGCTTCTGTCACTGATGCTCATATTGCGGATGAGGTTATCGGTACACGTCGCGGATTTAGGAGAGGTATCGGACGTAAGTTGAGTAAGTCTGATTCCAGTACTAGATCTGCCCCACTAGACTTTCCACCGCCAGTACCTAAGGATGTCCAACGATACATACACGAGAGCCAGCAACATATGACGACAACCCAGCAACGAGAGGTGGCCACTCAGGAGATGATTGCTCAACAACAGCGATCAATAGAGGCTTAGGCGGTGCAGATAGTGCATATGCAGAGGATTTTGTCATCGTTAGTACCAGATGTCAACATGTGTACCTCTGCTCCTATCCATCTAGGGTCTACTTCGACATCGTTTACCACGATGCCCCCACCTTTGCCACTGCCACCTCGTTTTGCCCATCCTCCTCCGACTCATCAAGAAGATGACAGTGAAGAAACCGAGGATGAGGACTTAGGCTTGTAGACTTTTTTATACTTTCAGACAACTTTATATATTTTTAGTTTTTGACAACACTTTTTAATTTTAATGTCATTTAAAATATTACTTTCTTTATTTAATATATTTTTTAAAATATAACCTTAATATATTTTTTATGGGTGCGTCTACAGTAGGGGCGCCCCTACGTAGGGTCCTGTCTATTCACCGTTAGATGGGAATCTGTATATAAATAGATTCTCCACAGATTCCCGNAATTAAATAATTATTTAATTAAAAAAAAGGGACCTAAAGCGGCGACAAATGTCGTCGCGTTAGGTTACTAAATTAATTTTTTATTTAATTAAATAAAATTAACCTAAAGCGGCGACAATTAAATAAAACTATAGTGGCAACAAATTGTCACTGCTAAAGGTCTGCAAGATAGCATTTCTGTCCACGTTTTAGCGTGGACAACTGTCGCCGCTATAAATTATCTAATATGGGGACAACCCTTGTCGCTGCTTTAGGGGGTCTATACCAGCGAACCTTTAGCGGCGACTCTAAAGCAGCGACAATAGCGAACCTTTAGTGGTGACTCTAAAGCGGCGACTTTTAATTTAATGCGGCGACAAATATTGCTGCTCTATTCCTGTTTTGTTGTAGTGTGAAAAATGAATAGTTTTATATATAGAGATAAAATGTAGTTATTTATTACCTAAATATTGTTTTACTGTCATCGATGTAAAGATGATTATGATTGATTCTTCTATAGTTTGTAGAATATCTGTATTAAAGTTTTTTGTTGTTTCTCTCTATAAAGTGATTTGTAATTTTTCACTCCTATAATGAAAATAAAACTGTATTAAAGCATGATTAGAATCAAAAAATAAGATTTTTTTAATGTGTGTATTTTAGTAATAAAAAAATTAATTACCTAATGTTTTGTATCTTTAGCATTCGTCTTGGTATCATTTTTCCCTTAATTTATGTCTCTTCTAAGTCTTGTATTTCTATTAAATTCCTATAACATCTGTTATTAAAAAAGAAAAAACAAAAACAGATAAAAAAAATAAAGGGATTAGGATTTGAGACTTTGTGTAATTATTAGTCAGTATTAATAAGAAAATAATAATACCTAATAAGATGTCATAGACATCTATTCTAGAAGATAGTTGATCAAAATCTATGAAGTAAAATTTGTGCATTGGAATGTTTATTATTGGGGATACTGTTAGAGTAAAGGACGTTGCTATGGCAAATTGAAGCATTGTGGTATGAGGAACGACTTTGTATTTTGATTTATTTGGTGCAATATTGAAATTACTGATTTGGCATACTTGTCCTTCGGTTATCTGTTATGATATGTGATCTGCATCTCGAGCTTTAATTGTTCCGTGGATTGCTTCATGCTGCATTGAAGAAAAAAACTATTCGATTATTATATAATATTATATAATGTTAAATGTACCAAACAAATATATGCGTTAATTATATTAAATTATAATAAAATATGACATGAAGTAATTTGATATATTTTTTTTCACTTCGTGATCAATTAAAACGCAATCTAGACTTATCAGTCATCCGGTTGTGTAGTCGTTGTTGTACCATAGCCTACTAATACGAACTTCAATTACTCTATAAAGTTCGTTTAGATTGAGAGACCGTATTGGTGTTGCCATTATTTTTAACTACAAAATGGGAAAAAAAAAATAATAAAACAGAAATAGGATAAATAATAATTGAAGGTCTTATGTATAAAATGATGGGAAATGTATATATAAATCTACATTAATATAAAGTTTTAATAATGTTTAGTTAATAGTATTACGTTTATACTTACGTTATATTATGTAAAATTTCTTTATAAACTATATTTTTAATATGATTTGGATATTTATTGATGGATTCATTTATTAATATATATAATCTTTTCATATTTGTTACTCGTGATAAAGCTACATATAATTGACCTGTATAAAAATTCCATTCTCTAAATAAATACCTACTTTATTTAATGATTGTCCTTGGCTTATGTTTATTGTCATTGCATAATATATTTTTACAGGAAATTGTCGTCGTTTTAAGGCAAATGGCCATCTTGATTCATTTACAATCATTTCTATTCTTGGAATGTATACTTTTTTATTTTCATTATTTGAATTTATTATTTGGCCTTCTATAATTCTATTTGTTAATTGTGTAATAATAACTCTTGTGTCGTTACATAGTCCCATTGACTGATTTAAATTCTGTAATATCATTATTGGAGTTCCAACTTTAAGATTTAATTCATGTGGTAGTATGCCATTGAAATTTAAAGTATGTAAAAATTCTTGTAGATATAATAAATTGAGTTCATCAATGTTTTCAATTGAAGCTATTATTGTATCATAACTATAATAAGTTTTTAATTCATTTAGTATTAGTGATAGTATATACTTATTTATATCATTTGTTGTTTTATTTTTTTGGGTTATTATTACCCTATGTCGTATATAGTTAAAATTATTAAAAAAAATTTCAAGATTGTCGTATATTAATTTTGAAATTTTTTCTATTGAATTTGATTCATATTGTATTATATATTTTTCTAGTACTTTAATCCATGTTATATCTTTACTTTTAGAATCTTTTATTCCTTTTGTGGTACCATTTCTAATATTTAATATCCATTTTGAAAATTCTAGAATTTCTATTTTTTCTTGTTCTGTAGTGTTTGGATTTTTGAGCCTCATATTTTCTATTAGGGATAATAATTTAAAATGTGACCAGAGATAAGAATTATTTATATTTACATTTATTATGTCTTCTTTTGTTCCGGCGGGGATAACGGGTAAAATTTGTTTGAAATCACCACCTAATATAATTATCATTTTACCAAATGTTTGATTAAAGTTATTTTTTAAATCTTTTAGTATTCTATCCAAAGCTTCGAAACAGTGTTTTTTGTTCATCGGTGCTTCATCCCATAATATTAGTGTTATTTTTTCGATTAATTTTGCTAATTGAGTCCCTTTTTTGATATGGCAAGTAAAAAATTTATCAGTTGATAAAGGTATTCAAAATCTTGAATGTGCAGTTCTATCTTTAGGTAATAATAATGAGGCTATTTCAGATGATGCAACTACTAATATAATTCCGTTATTTGATCTGATTTTTATAATAATTGTATTATATAAATAAGTTTTTCCAGTTCCTCTATGTCCATAGATGAAGAAAAGGTCTTGTTTTTTATTGTTTAATGATTCGATAATTTGTTCATAGATATAACGTTGTTCATCATTTAGATTTTTTTTTTAAAATAATATTTTCTTCTTTTAGTTTATTGATATTGTAGTCAAGTTCTTCTTACAAGAGTCTGTTATTCAAATCATCAATTAATGTTCTCGTTGGTAAGGGTAAATTAAAAATTGGTTAAGCTTGATGAATTTAAGTTGAGTTATTTTTCTAATTTGTATATACATAATTGTATAATTCATTTTCGGGAATTTGAAATTTTAGATTATTGAATAAGGTTTTAATTCTGTGTGAAATATCTTCTATCATGAGTTTCCAATGATTTTCAAGTAATATCGTTGGATTATTAATGTTACAAAATAATAAAATTATAGCAAATAGTTGTCGTAATTGATACGGTGTTGACCAAAATGAAGTTTCTAATATTGATTCGTTCTATTCTTTATCATCTCCTAATAAACTTAATGCATTATATGCTGCTTGATTTATTGAATGTTATATTGTTAATAATTCGTAAAGACTCAAAACTTGTTGCACTTTTTTGATGATTTAACAGTAGCTTCAAATAATATAATTCTCCGGAATTTTGGTGGACATAAAAAGTTTGTCCAATTGAGTATCCAGATTTTTTAGGAGTCCAAATTTTATCTTTATTATTCAATACCCATTTAGTAGGAAATTGTATATATGACAGTTATCTAGTTTCTGTACTAAATTTATTTATTTCCATCCATTCTGTTAAAGTTATTTTTTAAATTCCTGGTTGTCTGATTACATTATCAAGTCATTGATTTGAATGAAATGTTATATTTTGCATATGTATAAATGGATTGTTAATCTTTATATTGCTGGATTTCTATGATATATGGAATATTCATATAATCTCCACATAGCTTCATACGGTGTTATGTACCAATAATTAATGTAATTTTTTATTTCATCTATTTCTTTGTAAATAATTTGTCCAGACTGATCTGTACAGATATTATCTTGTATTACTGCTCTTATTTTATCTAGACCTTTTGTTAGATATTTAAATAAATATTTTATTAACATTAATTGTGAACATATTTCAACATTTATATGGGCACGAAATTTTAAGCATAGGCATTTATTATAAGGGACTACAAATCTATTATCTAGTTTAATATTTTCTTTTTGTACGTAAAATATTGTATTTCTATGTTTATAATTAATAAATCTATTTTCTTCAATGGTTGTTTCGTTCTTAAATTGTCTAAGAAATTTTTTAGAACAAACAGAATTTTTTATGCACGGAGCATTTGTTTTAGCGATGCCACATGATCCATGCATCATAAATTCTACTATGATGTTATATTCTTCTGGGTTTTTTTTTCAAAGTTTAGTATTTCAGCTGAAATAAATTTATCTATTTATGATGGTTCGTATAGTTTCTCATTTGGAGATAACCGGAATAAAAAATGACAATGAGTAGACTAGCTTTTGGAATTCGACGACGTATAGATCTACATTACAAAATAAATAGAAAAAAGAAAAAGATGTGTTGACTTTAATTAAGAAAGGGAATTAATACTTTTTATGATATATTTTGATTTACTGAGTTAAGAGATATGATCTAACCTGCAATAATTGTTTCAAAGATTTTTTCAGTTTTGATAGTGGATAAAATTTGATTTAATTTCATTTTAAAAATTCTTACAATTATATCAGGTCTATCTTCAGGTTTTTGACTAGGAATTTTTTTTAAGGCTCGAGTAATTTCAGGCCATTTAGGATTGCATGTAAATGTTATGAATAAATCAGCATTTCTATACTGTCTGCATATTGTCATTGCATCTTGATAGTTTTGAATCATATATCTAGGACTTTCAGTATGGCTAGATAGGAGAATAATTCGTTTACCAATTGCTTTAGGATCTGTATCTCCTCTAATAACGACGTCTTAGACACCTTGATAAATTTCAGATCTTAAGTTGTTTTGACTTTTTCTGATATAATCTAATCGATCTTCTTTAACAAAAGCATATGCATCGACTATATATTATTAGAAAAGTCTTCCACTTTTGAATAAAATATTATTTATATTTTTGCGTTGCTATAATTGATAACAACAGAGTGTGTCATAGGTATTCTATTTGTTAAAGGTCGTTTACCTAGTCCATTTATATTCCAACTTAAATCAGTTCTATAACCATCTTCTCCATATGGAAATAAGAGTGGATATTATAAGGCTATGTATGATGGGTGCAATTTTATAATTCTTTATAAATTATTTGTTTTATCTTCGATTATGATACCCCTTTCTTCTTCGTATTTACCAATATCTCCGACAATTAAATCTCCTATATCAGTTGATGTAGGTAATTCATACTGATTATTATCAGTAGGTCGTCGTCCTATCAGTCTTAATTTCATGGATGAGATTTCATTTTCATTATACCTGTCTTTAACCATGTGAAAAAATTTGACTAATTTGTTGTTTTCGTCAAGCATTTTTTATAAATTTTCTGTAATTAATTTTGTTAATTCTTTTGATGCGTTATCAAGTAAGAATGTTAATATTCAGTTTTCAATTTCATTTTTTGTGTCATATATAATTATACAAATTTTGGAGGATTATTATTAGTTGGTAATAATGATCCCATAAGATGATGTATTTGGCAACTGATTTTAACAATGTATGGACCATCATAATTCTTTGTATTTTATTCTATATTTGCTTCAAAAGAAGTAAATGCAAATATAGAATTAAAAGTTTGAATATTTTTACGGAAGTGTGTACTTAAAGTCCCTCCATAATAATCAAGTAATTGATCTAGGAGAGGACGAGGATTTCTGGGTGTGGGAAGTTTGACTTTTCCGTTTTTACAACATAAATTATATTTTGGGGATAGGTTTTTTTTGATGGACTCATCAAGCCAAAAGAATGCGTCACAATATTCACAGGTATAAGAGCAATTTTCAAGATCGTGATATTTATTTGTATCACCTGTAATACAATATTGGACAGAAATATAGGATTAGTGAGGTTATGTAAAGTTGGAGTTTGTGACAATGACAGTTTTTTTTTCCTTTTATTTTTATAGGAAGTAAGAAAATTATTTTGTCTGTTGAGATCAGTTGATGTTGATGCCTCGGTTGAATGAGAAAAGCATATTTCAGAATTTTTAGAGCTTGATATTGAAATAAGCTCTGATTGATATAAATCTTCTAAAGTAATGCTAGAATTCTCATGCTGGTAATTCGAGGTATCACCGTAATTGTATACGGAATCTTTATTTAGAAAACAATGACGACGTCGCTTTTGTTGATGTCTTGATGATAAAAAGTCTTCGGACATTATTTTATTATTTATTTAGCTGAAAACATAAAGGAATGTATTACTATATTAATAAGTTTTGTTCAAATCTTGTAAAATGTTTAAATGATATCATTTATCGGGGAAATTGTTCAATCTTTTTTCTTGGTTTTTCCTGCCTTTTTTTGTTTATTCTTTGTTAGGTTTCTCTATTTATATTATGTTAACTCAGTATGGGATAATTACTTTTGATAGTATTTTAACATTATTATAGTGAGGCTTTTTAGAATATTTTTGTCTATAATTCTTAGATATTATATTACAACATATTCTTTTTATTGTTAATATTATTATTGTATTATTAATTGTGCATTAATACCTTTTTGATGCATCTTATAAATTATTTTTTTAAGAGGAGATATTTCTTGATGTTATTATTTTTCTTATTATGAATATTATTATTGTATTTTTAGTTGTACATTAACACCTTTTTAATAAATCTTATAAATTATTTTTTTAAAAAGGAGATATTTCCTAAGGAAATGTAATGCTGGTTTGTATCTTAACTTAATATATATTGTCTTTAATTATTTAATATTATTTATTACTTCTTTGTGCAACATTGATTCAAAATGCTTTTTTTTTTAAAAGAAAAAATTGTAATTATATATTTTCTGGGTATTTAACTTGGATGAAATTTGTGATTTTTCTGGTCACGTTTTTTTATCCTATAAGTTTATAAATATATTGTCTTCTCCAATTTTTTGTTATTAACTTAATTTTGTCTCTCCCTCTCCCTCTCTTTCTCTTTTCGTTTCCTTTTTTCTTTTTTTTCCGCTCTACATAATAATGATTTTATGACCTATTAACAAATTTTATATTTATTTTAATTTAGTTAATATTTTTTTCTAAATATAATATGATTGATGCTTATAATTCTATTTTTTCTCTTGAGGATATAAACTTATTTTTATTTTATAAAAATAAAATTTGATTTTGAAATTTGTTGTGTTATTCATGCGATAAAAAATTTTTGTATTTAAGATTTTTTATAATCAATCTGACAATAATTGTTTAAAATATCAATCATTATAATAATATTTATTTTAAAGCATATTGTCTTGATTATCATTAATAGAAATGAATGACAGATCTCATCTAAGTAATTGAAATTATAAATTTAGAACATTTATTCAAAATTCTTTAGCATTGGTAATATTGTTTGTACTCATTTAGAAATATTATTGATATTTCATACTCTTTCTTTGGCTATCTTTTTCTTTTTCTTTCTTTTTCTCTCTTTATCTCCTTTATTTTTGATTTTTAAGAAATAGGATTATGTTTTTCATAGAGATATTTCAATTATCGTCATATAAATCCAATTTAAAATATTAACCCTATGGATTTGTGTCATTTATCTAAAATCTTGTACTGGTGTTAATATTATGTTTATATCTTTCCTATATTTTTAGTATTGCTTAGTACTGTTTTTGGTAGAAATTATATATACTATACGAATAGTTTAGCATATTAATCATCTAAGCTAATCACATTTTTATTTTGTTACTTAAAATTATTATAATTTTAAAAAAAAAATCTCAAAATAAAATGAAAGTATCTGTAATAGGTATATAAATAAGGACTTTTAATTGAAATGGATAATAGAAACAAAATCGGTTGAATAGCCTTACAATAATATGATAATTTTACAACTATATTAATTACAATTTACTTTGCTTCTTTTCTTCTCTTCCTCCACACTAAAATTCTCATTCTTCTCCTTGTTAATGAATGTAGTAAATTTCTTCATCATCAATTATATATATCTGATTTTTTGTATCTATTAAAATTACATAATAATATCTTGAGAAATATAACTGAATAAATAACTAAAGATATGTAATATTTGGCTCAAATGTATAGGGGTATTATCAATATAGGGCAAGTTTATAAGATGATGTATTTCTAGATGTTTATTTAGCCACCTAAGAGATGATTTTTTATTTATATAACGAAAATATTCTGACAATTAGATAAATACATAGAAAATCATCGGTATAATAGGTGACTTGCCATATATATTATATGAGTCAAATAACAATAGCAAGATCATAAGAATATAGTGAAGAACTGCCTAAAAACTACGAGGTGAATAAGAGTTGGCACAAAGATAAATTAACAAAAAATTAAGAAGAATTTTGAAAGAGAAAAGTGGAAAAAAAAAAGGATTTTAAAGGAAAAAAAGCCAAAGAAAAAGGGAAGGTAGAAAATATTGGATTTTAAGACCCGTATATATATATATATAAAACTGAAAAAGGAGTTAGAACTCAACAACTAATTGCCATAATACTTAAAGTACAAAAATTCTCAAGCTACTATTCAAGAACAAATCAAACCTGAAATGAAGGTACTATCGAACAACCAATTCTTCATAGTACTCAAAGAACAAAAATTGCAAAACGACTCGTTAACAGTAAATTAAGCAAAGCTTAGTATATGGTAATAGACCCCATTATGCACAGCAATCTTCGGGCAATTATTCCACTATACATGATCAAGAAATGGATGCTCATCATTGCCAAAGGTATGGACAAATATAAAAAATGATTGGAAAAGACTAAAACAAAAGCAATTAATTAAAAAAGAGAAAAAAAAGGGCAAAAAAGGATACGAGGAAGAGAACGTTGAATAAAGGCGGTTAAAAGAAGACTAAATATAATTGACTAATAAAAAGAGGGAAAAGATAAGAAAAAGAAAAAAAACTAAGGAAAAGAACTTAAAAGAAAAAAAAAAAAAGAGGGAAAAAAAAGAAGAATATGAAATACATAGGGAACCAAAGGAAGCATAACAATATTTAATAATAGCTAATTCAAAAGGAAAAATAAAAATAGTTACCAATAATAAATGCAATACAGATAACACTTATTAATGATGGAGATAACAAAACATAACCAAATTTAAATGTAACAGAGTTTAATAAAATATTTCAACAGTTTGTAAGACTGAGCACAATAGCAGGGAAATAAATACATCAATACTACATTAGTAACACAAACAATAGATATTAATTAACAACAAAACAAAGTACCTATATATATATATAACATAAAAAAGAAACAACAAAGTAAAGATGGACAACAGAGCATAATAAATATGTATGATATCTGAGGTCCTTTGCAGAAAAACGTTTGGAACTAAATCCCAGCCAAGTACAGATTATACGCAGGGGATAGAAAAAGTGTAAAAAAAATAGTCGATGTAGTGGAAGAATGTAACGGTGGATGTAGTGGAAGAAAGTGACAGAGAAATCAGCAAACTATAAGCACAGAGGTAGATAAGAAAATGTAAGATATGTAGAATACAGTAAATGACCAGAACATATATAGACTAAGAAATATATAAAAAGTAGGGATAACTGCAAAAAAAATATCCTCACGTTTGGGTGTTCTGCAATTTAAACCCTGAAGTTTGGAATCTGCAAAATAATACTCTGAGATTAAGAATTTCTAAAAATTAATACCCTGGACAGATTTTTTGACCAATTTTAAGAACGAAAAAATAATAATATCCTCAATTAAAACTAGATTAATCCATAATATTCATCTTAATTTTGAGGATATTATTGTATTTTATCAGTTAAAAATCAACACAGGGTATTAATTTTCAGAAATTCGTAATCTCAGGATATTATTTTGCGAAATCCAAACTTCAGGGTTTAAATTGCAGAACATCTAAACATGAGGGTATTTTTTTTTGCAATTATCCCTAAAAAGTATTGAGTTAAAGTTAAACAGATGGCAGTGCCCCAATACAACATGTAATAATAATAATAAATAAAAAAAGAGTCAGAAGCTTACTAAACATAGATGCCTAAAGAAAATAAAGAGTGAATGAGCTGTATTTTCCTAAAATCCTAAAAAAAATTGGGGAAAAAAGGGGAAAAAAAACACTCCAAAAATATAACAAAAAAAAAAAAATGGCCGAACGCAATTAACAATTGGTTTTTTTAACAATTGGTTTTTTTTTCCTCTTTAAATCTTAATAATATAACCGACTCAAAGCAGCATTAATGTGGTCTTATACACAGTAACAAAATCTTAAATGCGAATGGACATGACATTTATAGTAAAAGTAGAGCTCATAATTAACATAGAAAAAATCTGCAACACATGATAAATATCAACACCAAAAAGAGGAAAAAAAAGGAAAAGAAAAAAAAAATCAAGAATGATCCAAAAAATAGCCTATAAATTTGAAGTCACACATAAAATTAGCATATATATTTATTTGTAAGCATATTTTTGCAAAAAGTATAACAAAAAGCCCAACAAAAATAGATGAAAAAATAGATGCAGCCCCAAAGCCAGAGAATGTCAGATCAACAGACCCATCAACCTAGACTATATCAAAAGCCCAAAATACAATAAGTCTTAAGGAATATACAAATAAGAATGCAGCCAAGAAAATATAATCAACAGATTTTCTAGCAGAAAGATAAAGTAAAGATAAAGAGAAAAAAAGGGGGAAAAAAAAAGGAGAAGGAAGCTATTTTTCGTACACGAACAAAGACAATTACAGAACAAATTATTACAAAGAGTAGGGATAAAATCAAATTATATATATAATAATATATAAGAATAAAATTGTAAGATGAAAAAAATTACCAAACAGAGAGGGTACCATACCCATAGAAGGATCCGAAAGAGCAAAAAAGTAGCAAAACTCAGATCTAAACAAAGAAACCAAAAATAAAAAACCCATTCTACACCCCAAAAAAAAAAAAAACAAAGATCAAACAACAAGAGATTAAAAAAAACCAAAGATCAAAAAATAAAAAATAAAAAAGGAAGGGAAAATAAAGGAGAAAAGCCCCGAATTGAAGAACATCGTGAAAAGTTACCAAAGGAAAAGAAAGGAAGGCATGATCGAAGAAAACAAAAAGCAAATAAAAAAAAAGGGAAGAGATAAAGAGAGAGCATCTGAGAAGAGAGGAAGATAAAAGCATCAAATGCACAAAAAAGAGATAACAAAGAATGCCAAGCGTAGAAACCAAGGGACAAAAACCAATGAGATACCCAAAAGATCCCACTTAAGCCACTCAGCTGAAGCAACAATTCTGGGAACATAAACGGAATTAAAAAATCCGTGTGAAATTACCAAAGAGACTACACTTACAGCCACTCCTCAGCACACCCAAAGAATAAAGACGTAAATTCACAATTAATGTCAAAAAAAAAAAGAAAATAGAAAACATCACTGTTTATTTAAGTGATCCCATCCCAACTTTAAATATATATAATATTTTATGCTAAAAAAATGTATTTACATTTTATAAATCAAATAATTTGTACTTGCGTCTAGGGGATTTCTACTATACAATCTCTGTTTTTGACCATATCACTACAACCCTTTTAATGACCATTGGATCTAAAATTGATGGCATAGATTGCATAAAGTACACAAAACTGAATATGTATCAAACCACATATGATAATTTTTCTTCTATGATTAAAAAAAAAAAAAAGAAAGAAGAAGGCGGCACTTTCTTTCCCCCTTCTGTAGTCATCCAAAACTAAGAAGCTTTCCATCTACCAAAGTGCTCAGTCCAGCGATGAATTTCGGCTCCATAACATTCCATTTTTTCTTGAGTTTCTTCTTTAAGTTTGACTTATTTATCTCTTTCCTCATCTTTTACTTCTTAAATCTCCAGATCAGAAAAAGAAAAGACCCATCTTCATAAATGAAAAAATGATTTTAACAATTTGATACTTATCTACAGTAATGATATTAATGGTAGTGGTGGTGATGCTTTGAAATTGATGGGTACCGATATTGATGGGGTGGTGTTGCTTTGAAATTGCTAGATATTGATAGTGATGATGATGGTGCTGCTTTGAAAAGATTGATGCCGGTGGTGGAGAAGATAAAGCATAGGGAATGTTGGGTGCTTTGAAATTTCTAGACACAATTCTTTTTTTTTTTTTTGAAATTACTACTTTTCTAAATTAATATAGAAACCCAGATAAATAATTAATTCAGGTGACTTCCCATCTCGAGTTTGCTTACTTTGTTATTATCTTTCATATGTTTTATCAAAAGTAATGAACTTAAATAAGATAGATGTAATGTTCTAGATTAACTATTGTTCTTCTTCTTCCATATCTCTATAAGCAATTGTACAAGTAACAAGTAAAAAAAAAGAGGAAAAAACGATTAATCTTGTAAACCAGATCTAACTGTCCAAGATTAGATTCATTCTCCATGGCTTGAAGCTTTGAATTTTTTTTGAAATGTTTGAAGCTTCGAAATATGCCACAGTAAAGAGAGACGATTGTCAAAGGATTCTTTCTAATCTTTTAATTTGGTGTGCGTCATCTCACAGTAGAACTGATTTTTGTGGGCTAACATTCTTTTCAGATTAAATCATAGCCGCTAAACACGGCTGTTGTGCTAGGAGTTGTGCTAAGAGTTAATACGAGGGTCTTATAGTAGAATTTCCCCTTGCGTCTATATTTTTATTAATTTATGTTAATCTAAATGATAATTTATAATTGTTTTAACTTTCTGGAAACAAAAACAACATTTCATGAGTATAGGCTCACAATTTTTTGGAAATAAATTTGTTGAAATATAACAAGATAGCATAAAATTTTTTAAATTTCAAAATGCGAGATTACTTTTTATTTTTCCTTTTTCTTGTATTTTCCTTGGACTCGTGTGACCAGATCTAGGGAGCTCTCTTCTAAATCCTCATCCCTAATTCTAACAAAGCTCTCTAAGCTCTTAATCTTAAATCTCAGCGTGGTGCTCAACCTCCCCTGTGCGTGGCCCAATCACTCCATACCCAGTGCATTGTCTGGGTATGTCAATTTTATTTATTTATTTGTTTTTTTTCTTTTTGTTTGACTGAATTTTTTGGTGAATAGTCTTGTATTTTTATCTGGTTCAGTGTCATCAAACTTAGATGAGGTTTCCTTAATTTTGCTTTTTTAGTGTATACTCGCATCTTTGTATTCACAGCCATGGACGATTAGTTAGAAATTTGTTGGCTTTTACTTTATTTCATTTTGTTACCTGTTAAAATGCCTGATATTATTTAGTTTGGGTGTGAGACTTTGGTTCCATGTTGAAATCTACAATGGTGGAGGCTCCGTACAATGATTTTGTAAGAGTTTTCTCTAAGCCCGCTCCGTTTGAGTTAAATGCAGATCTAGATGCTTAAAAGAGTCTGCAACACCTAACTCAACATGAGTAGAATCCTTTTGCCTTTACCTTGACAATTGGACCATATTATATTAGTACTAAAGGACAAATGCATCAAGCAATGCCGGGTATTTAGGTAAATGAATTTTTTTTTTTTTTTTTGTGGCTGGAAATTAATCTAGTGTTTTGCTGGCGTGATATTAGTTTGCTTGACTATACTATATGTGCCTTTCTCGTAGTATATATACCATATTATAACAGTACTAGACTATATTATATGTTCTTGTAGTATGTAAACAGAGCTCTTTATTTTGCGGTGTATATAATATTTATTTCAAATTATATTCTCCATTTGGTGAAGGGTGTTGGATTTGTTTTTTATTGCTGAAATAGATATCCAAGATAAGTTTTTTAACTTTAAATAACGAGATCAAGTTATCATTTGTACATAAGAAAATAGTCGACTTTAGTACTTCTAATTTTTTTTTGCTTGCTTATTGTTTAATTTTTTGCTTCTAGTAATTTTGACCCTCCTCTCTCTCTCTCTCTCTATTTCTGCTTCTGTCCCAAATGGTATGATCTAAATTTTCTAAGTTTAGATCTGCGTATATATGATGATTGTTTAATAGTGATTCATGGTGCTCAGCTGCCCTACGCATGCCTTTTTTGGTCTATAGTATTGGGTTTAATTGATATACCTTTATCTAAGCTGTGTAAAACTGAGCTGCAAGAGATTATTTGCCATGTACGTACAGTCTAATTAGAGACCATGGGTCAGGTACTCTTTGGAGTGCATATTACATGTTCGACAAAAGTCCTCTTATAGCTTCTGAACATTAATGGGGCCGTTTAGTTCGCCGATTCCATTCCATTGGAATGGAAAATCCATTTAAATAGGTGTTTGTTTCAACAACTCTAAATTTTCCATTCAAATGGTCTTTTGGAATGAGTGTTTGTTTCAACAATTTAGTTTTTCCATTCAAATGGTTCATCAGTCACATCAACTATTTGAATGGATTTTTGTGTCTTGGATGAGAATGGAGGAGAAGAGGTGTTTTTGAATGGTCCATTCTAATACTCCCATTCTAATTATAACCCATTCCACTATTTTTTCCATTCAAATGTCTTCATTCTAATTATAACCCATTCCACAATTTCCATTCAAATACACACATTCAAATAGGCGAAACAAACGGGGCCAATGACATTTCAAGAATTTGCTGTTTTTTTTTTTTTTTGTTTTTTTGTTTTTTGGGTTTCCCAAAAGGTATTATCTGAGTTTGCTTATCTGATTTCCCAAATGGTATTATCTGAGTTTGCTTATTGACATGAAACATACGATATGAAATACTTATATTTATGAATTTGCTTATTATCTGAGTTTGTTTATGAGTTTCATTGTATATGTGATGATTGAAGAACTTACTGTTACTGTTAATGCAAATATATGAATTGAAATATGTGTTTAAAGCAAAAGGTCACATTTCTTGAATATAACCAATTAAGCAAGCATTATTGAATGCGTTCCGCTAGGCATTCCTTGATGAAATGCATATTTGGTCAATCTAAGTAAATATAATACATCAATAGAAAAATTACTTTTATTTTTTTTTTTTTAAAAAAAAAATTAACTTGGTCCTTGCCTGCCTACTTTAACAGTTCAGTGTATGCTTATTCGTGTGAATATGTGTCAGTGCCCATACTTCTTTTTCTTTTGTCAAGATATAAGTGCATATATGTGACTTCTATGACTTCAATTTTGAAAATATTTGCTGAGGTTTTATGACTTCAGGCTTCAACTTCCAACCTCCCACTCTACTACCTCCACTTAGCTAGGACATGTATTACTATTCTAGAATGTTTTATGTATTACTATTGTATTTTAAACTCTTGTTAATAATTTATTTAATATATTTTTATTTTATTTTATTTTTTATTATTTTTTAATTTTTTCCAAACATTTCTCGACCCATTTGTTCGTTGGAGAAAGGTATTCTCTAAAAAAAATAAGAAAACTCTTTCCCGACTCATTTTTTTGTTGTGAAAGGTATTTTCTGAAAAATAAAAAAAAAATCGTTCCCGATGCATTTCTTTGCGTTGGGTTATGTATTTTCTGAAAAGAAAAGAAAATTCTTTCCCGATGCATATTTCCGTTGGGAAAAGTATTTTTGCAAAAATAAGAAATTTTAGATGACGATCATATTGCGTCGGCAAAGACCATCTTCCCTGACGCGTTCTCCTATTGCGTCGCGAAGGTGCTTTTGCCGATGGCACGTCTCGATGCAAAAATGCATCTTAAAACCTTTCCCGAAGCAAATTTCATATTTTTTCCGACGCTTAGACGCGTCGTGGAAAGCCTAGATTTTTGTAGTGAGATCTAATGAAAATAACAAAGCTATTTATAAAGAAAGAACTAAAGTCCTAATTTAACTAGGAAACTTTAAATGAATTTGAACATAACAAAAGTCTAATAAGATAAATAAACCTAACCCTTCCGAAAAAGGAAAAAAAAAACAATAATTATAATCCTAATTAATAATAAACTTCTATTTCTAGTAAGTGTATTCCGCATCAACTTGAGAAAAATAAATAAAAGAATAAAAACGAATCTTTTTAAAAATTACAATTATTATAAACGTACGTGAACACCATCATAGAGACATCCTTTTCAAGCTTCAGCATTTCACATTTCATAATTCCTACATATCAGGTAAAGGCATCTTAAAAAGATTCTTGTTCACAATCAAAAGTTAGATGAGATCCTATCAAAAAAAAAAAAAAGTTAGATGAGATAAAATTTATTTTGTGTGGAAAAGACAAATATAAGTTATAGTCGGGAAAAGTCCCTTTAAAAGAAAAAAGTTACTTAAAAATGAAAAAGTGTTTGCTAGTACTAAAGTAAATGCAAACGAACTTTCTAGCTTAGAGTTAATTTCTTGAGAAATGCTAAATGCACTCTCTTTTACACTCTCTAGTCTCACTGTCTGACACGTGGATTCCACTATCTAATTTAGTATTTTAATAATGTAACAAATCATAGTGGAATCCACATCTCAAGCAGTGAGATTGGAGAGTACAAAAAAGAGTGTAAAAGAGAGTGTTGCTAGCATTCCTCTAATTTCTTTAGGCAGATTCCCATGCTTGAATGTTGTGAAAACCGAATAAAAATAGGAATAAAACAGTAAATTTTGAAACAATGGCATTTTGGTAAATACTAATTTCCGATTATTTAATTCAAAATATCTGGAATATTTTATTAAATCTACAGTTTCTCCCAACAAAGTGCTTTTAGCTATGACATGTAGCCCTGAGATAGAACAGAAAGTATCCAGAACCTGAAGAAGATTTCTAAACCTATCCGAATCGGCATCCAGAAAAAGAGTGTCGTCGGCGAATCGCAAGTGTGAGCCCCTTGGAGCGCTTAAACATACATCTTGGTCTAGCATTGATGAAGATGGAGGACACCGACGAAAGGCATCACGAAATCCACTTCCTCCACAAAACGTTAAATCCTTTCTTTTCTAGCACAAGATCCAAGAATTTCTATTCCACGTAATCGTAGGCTTTCTCAAAATCGATCTTGAACACAACTCCTCGATTCCCCGACTTCCAGTACTCCAGTATCTCATTTGCTATCAGAATAGTGTCTAGAATTTGTCTCCCCTCTACAAAAGCTCCTTGGTTTTCGGCTATAGTACTATCCAGGACTTGTTTAAGTCTCAAGGAGAGGACCTTGGAAATAATCTTGTACAAGCTAGTTACCAGGCTGATCGGCCTAAAGTCCTTCACCTTACAAGAGTTCATCTTCTTAGGGATTAAGCAAATGTAAGTCTCATTTGTCATCCCGTTTATAACACCATCTCTCCCGAACTCTTGAATCACCTTGATTAGGTTAAGCTTAATAACCTCTCATTGAGACTGAAACATTGAAATGGTAAAGCCATCCGGAACTGGGGCTTTGTTACCATCGCACTCGAAGACTACTTTTCGAATCTCCTCTTCTTCAAACGGTCTCTCAGGCCAGTCCCTTAATTCTGCCTGAATTGGATGCCATTCCACGCCCTCGATGCCCCTGGACTCCACATCGACTGATTTATAAAGAGATTGATAAAAATTTGTCACTGCCTTCACTATGTCCTCTCCTCTATCAATAAGGCTCCCATCTGCCTTCACTATGTCCTCTCTATCAATAAGGCTCCCATCTTCCAATTCGATCATAGTAATAATATTTTTGGATTTTCTAGCATTCATCAGTCTGTGGAATAACTTCGTGTTAGCATCTCCTTCCTTAGCCTACGAGAACTCAGATTTCAGCCGAAGTGTCCTTTCCTCCTTGAGAATGAGCTCCTCAAGTTCACATTTCATGGCATATCTCTCTTGACGAAGTTGATTGTTCCAGCTAATAGATCCTTCTAAGGCATCTAACACCTTAATTCTTCTGCAAAGAGAGTTTTTGGCCACCCTCACATCCCCAAAAACCTCCATGTTCCATGTTTTAAGCTTTTCTTTGATGCTCTTTAGCTTCCAAAGAAACTTGTGCCCTTCCCACCCTGAGGTACTGGTGTCATTCCACCAACTATTAAAGTCCTTGTGAAAAGACTTATGCTCCAATCACATATGTTCAAAACGGAACGGGGAGGGACCCTACCGAGGTGGGTCTGAGTCCACACAATAGGGCAGTAGTCAGAAACCACTCTTACATCTATCTCCTGTCTGATTAGAGGGAAAAGAGCTTCCCATTCCACGAAGAAGAGAAGTCTGTCCAGTCGACAACAGGTAGGTTGATTTTTAAAGTTAGACCATGCGAATTGCCCACTTCTCAGGGGGATCTCAAGTTCATCACCATAATTAGCTCGTCAAAACTCCTCATACCTCTGGTGTTACTCGAGCTATTGAGCTTCTCCTATACCTTTCGTACCACGTTAAAGTCCCCTCCAACACATTATTTGTCTCCACACAAACTCCCCAATCCGGCCAATTCGTCCCGAAAATTGGTTCTGCCATTATATTTGCTGGGACCATAAACTCCTGTGAACCACCAATCACTTTTATCCTCCAATTCTACCAAAATAGAGATAGAGAAATCTCCTATCAACGATTCCTTGATTTTTACCCTTCTGACATCCCAAACTATCAAAGCCCTTCCTGCTATACCTACTGAAGGAAGAGTCAGCCACTCTTTAAAACGCGACCGCCAGATACTCCGCACAAATTTCTTATCCAACATTTCCGTTTTTGTTTCTTGTAAAACAATAATATCTGGGTTAACCTTACAAATTACCTCTTTAATAGCTGCTCTTCTTCGAAGCGGAGCTGCTTCCTCTAATATTCCAGGAGAGAATCTTCATGGGTTCTGTTTCTTGACCTTTTTCAACTCACTTCTATTGTAATTAACATTAAACTGCAAGTTGTGTAACTCCTTTTGTTTCCCTTTCTTTCTAGCCGTACCACGGTTGCCTGCCTTTTTTGCTGCTGGAACTAGATCAAGCCCCATAAAATCCGGCCAATCGCAAACGGTCCTTCCACTGCACAAGAGGTCCCCCCACATGCACTGCCTGACCCTCGTTGATCGCATCCTCAAGCAGCAGCGGAGGTTGAGCTACGCTGATTGGTGATGCCACGAAAGCTGCTGGCTGTAGTTGACGGTTCTGCTCCCCTGACTGTACCAAGTCGTGCATTCCAGAGGTAGTATCACCGAACAAAGGAACAATTCCGTCCAATCTATCTTCGGGGTCGTCTTCGTCTTGTGACATAGAATCCATGTCATATTCTGATTTGGAGTTGGAAATGTCGGATGAAGATTCAGGTCTTAGGACCAATTGACAACCGAAAACATCGGCTTCGCCCACTTCGTTAAATTGCTCAAACATGTTGCTCTTCTCAGCATCCTCGTCTCTAGGAACTAATGAGGTCCTCCTAAGTCTTCAGAATAGGAGTTTTCCTATTCTGATCATTCTGATCGTTCCTCGTCCGCTTCGTAAGTCTTCAGAATTCCTTTTCCTCGGTTTTGAGAAGTTTTCCTATCTGACATATAGCTCACCCATCTCTGGATACATCCCTTTACCAAGGATTCTTTCTCTTTGGGCTTAAGGCATTTTAAGTATTTCCCTGCAGTAACCCATTTGTTGTGGGCTCTGCTAGGTTCAGAATGGGCCCTAGATCTCCTTTTTTTTAACACTCCCTTGCTGGCCCATGTGAGCTGAACGTCTTGCCTAATCTAACCAGGTCTGTCTAGTATTTAAACTGGCTTGGGCCGGGCTTGCTAGGTTGTATGTCGTGGAGGCCCGTAAGTCTTCTAACACCAGGTCCAGCTGTGAGAGCAGAGAGAATCTGTTTTCAGTAAAAAATTCGTTCGAACCCTTATGGGTAACAATGGGAAAGACAGAATTTTCTGGAAAGATAGCTGTAGTGCGTTCCACCATCTCCTTTGGTTTTGGCAACAATTGTTTTGTAATCTTTCCTATATCATGAGTTAAAGTGTTAATGGCTCGTTTTTGTTTCCAATTTCTATTTTCCCGTTGACTTTGGGACTGAAGTTTTGTGTTTTTTTTTTTCTCCATATCAGTTTATAGGTTTGGAAGATAAATGGTCAATGCTTCTCATCTCACTGTTCCCAAGGCTTTGTAAGATTTTCTGTTTTCACGCTTCTTATACTCATTTTTGTTTAAACAATTTTATTTTCTAAGCACAAGTTATTAGATGCAGTAGCAGTTCCCAAGAAGTTGGAAGGAAGGAGAAAATAGTACATAGAATAGTAATATTGACTTATAGATAGTTCTTCACCCTCATTGAATCACTGAACATATGAACCCTTAATGCCAAACATGTGTAGTAGTGCATGTTTTTGTTCCATGGATAAATGCTCAAAAATTAACTATTGGTGGATTCTACAATTGACTGTTTTTGTTTTATAGGAATTTGGTAGAATAAAAGTGAAAGGGTCATTGAATCTAGTGTTGAAGTAACCCCAAAATGAATATTGTGTATATTCGAATGGCAATTAATCTCAACTCTTAACTCAAGTGGCATCAACAAGTCTTTGAATCACTGATAACGCCAAATAGGTGCAGTAGTTTATGTTTTGTTCTTTCCTTAAATGCCCTATAACAAGTGTCATAGTAATTTTCACTTATGAATTCTACAATTGAATGCTTTTGTTGTGTAGGAATTTTGGTACAATAGCAGTAAAAAGGTCATTGAATCCAGAGTTGAAGTATCCACCAAATCGTTCTATTAGGTATATCCGAATGGCAAATAACCCCAGCTCTAACTCAAGTGGCGGCAATGACTCAAGAGGTGCATTGGTTGTTCTTGAAGGCTTGGATCGCTGTGGAAAGACTACACAGTCTAGTAGTCTACATAAGTACTTGGAAGGATTGGGGCATCCAGCAGAATTATGGCGATTTCCTGACAGAACTACAAGTGTTGGGCAAATGATATCTTCCTATCTTTCGAACCAATCTCAACTCGACGATTGCACTATCCATCTGCTTTTCAGTGCCAACCGTTGGGAGAAAAGGTTAGCTATGTTAATCTATAATTTTATTGAAATATATTTTTGATAAGCTATCTCTACATTTCACTTATGCTAGAATGCTAGAAGAAAGGCTAAAACGAATTAAGGGCGGGAATGTTTTTAAAGATATTTTTGTTAGTTTTGCTGAGTCAGAGTTAGTTTGGGTGGGAATTTGTTATGTGACATGAGGGAGTTTGTTAGGCATAGGCTATATGTAAGAAAGGGATCTAGATGAAGAGGGGAGGATATGTGTATGGATTGAATGAGCTCTGCTCTAGGGAGAAAACCCAGGTTCTCTAATTCCTGGTTAAGTTTGTTCTTGAATAATATCAGTCTCCTTTATCTCTATATACTCTTATTTCATTACCACGAGTATAGGCTATGCTTATCAATTTTGTCATCAAGAGAAAATTAAATTACTGAAATGTAAATGCTGAAAAAGTCAAATGACTGAAATGTAAATGCTGATAAATAAATAGAGACAGAGGTAATTTAAGTAAGAATATTTTATTAATATGGTTATTACAATTTAGCCTCTAAGTACCGAGAACATAAGCAATCTAAAATTGGCCTTTTTGTTGCTTGACACTTTCCAAGTATTCTTGTTCTTAATTTATTTTTATAAAGCTTAGAATAATAAATATAGATGTTATCATGTAAAGAGAAGGATATATAGATTTCATGTATAATCTAATATATGTATATGTATATATTGAAGGAGGAGAACGGTGAGCTTAGGGAAATGAGTGAGTTGGGATATTATTGATTTTTTTTTAGGAGAGGGCAGATCCTAATAATTATAGAAAAGGAACGATTTAGATTGATATAGTAAGAGGAATTCCAATATGAAAGGGATAAGATGATATTAGGCTCTATAGGAACTTATATAAATTATATGGAAAGTGATAGTATACATATCTTTGTGTATATATGTTTGCGTGTGGCTGGGGGTAAGTTTATTGATCTGATTCTACATGCAAGGTCTTATGTGGCTATATTTTGGTTGTCTCGGAGTATATAAAGGCAGATAGCAACTAAAGAAGACAATTGGAAGCTGTTTATAAACTAGAATCTGGTTAATGTGAGGATTGGATGGGAGAGAGGATTGGTGAGGAGATATGGACAGTATCAGGTCATATGAGGGTAGTATGGTTGTATTAAGATGTATTTATGAAATTGTATTTAAAAACTTGAAGAGAGAAGATAGGACAGCTTCGTATGCATGAAAGAAATGCTAAGAGACTTTTAAGTTTAGAAGAGAAAAAGAGATGGCTGAGGGAAAGAGTAACGACTTTGGTGCTCGGTTTTGAACGTGAAGATGAGTGCATGGGTGATCCTATTTATAAGTGAATTGTGTCTTGGTTTCCAATTAAGCAAGCACCTACCTAGAACTATCAAAGATAGTCTTCTCAATAGTGTGGGACAGCTTTTAGGATTGACAAGCGGCTGAGCTATTCAACTTCAGCTGCTTCTTTCTTCTTAATGCTGAGGTGATCCACATGAAGAGGCTTATTGCTGTGGCTGGTTTCCTTCACTTAGTAAAGAACAAAATATTTAGTGACGTGTTAATCACTTTGGCTAAGTGTCAAACTCTACTGACACTTTGCTACTAGCCTATCCTTTCGTCTCTTGATGTTATATATGCATAGTAATCATGAAGGATGGCTCAAATCCTTCCAAGTTAACGTTTCAATTCCCTGTATGTCTTTGCCAAGTAGCAGCCTTGTGCTTGCAACTTGGCTACTTGGCTATCTGATTTTTATTGGTTATATATTATTTTGTAGGTTGTAGCTTAAGTTTGCTTATCTTCTTAAAATTATAGGATTAATATTATGTTTTGAATTATAACCAGAACATATAATTTAGTATTTAGTTTAATCTATTGGTTCTTGAAACACAAAATTTTGTAGAGTTTGTATCAGTAATTGGTTTAATATGGTTCCTATAAAATAAGTGCTGATGGAGGATATGTTGATTAATAAAAGCAATAAATATAATAGAGCTCTTATTCTCCGCTGTATATGTTAAGCAGATTATTCTAGCCCTAGGGGTGAAGACAGTCCAGCTGGATGACTGGTGGGGAATTAAGCAACTATTTGTTGGATATTTTATTCTAGAACTTTGTGCATGTTGTTGTTTTTCGTTTTTTGCTTTTCACTAATCACCATTTGTATGCTCCCCAAAATCAGATTATAATGTTTTCTTTTTCCACTCGAACAAAATTTGACGATTGGTTGTGTTCACATCATCGTTATTGTGATAGATACTTCTGAGTTTTTGTTGAAATCATAATGTATGATGGAAACAAAAATGTGGGTTCTGAAAAATCTGTTTCTTTGCAGATCACTGATGGAAAGTAAACTGAAATCTGGAACCACTATCATTGTTGACCGGTATTCTTATTCTGGGGTGGCTTTCTCCTCTGCCAAAGGGCTAGATTTTGATTGGTGTAAGGTGAAGACGTGTTTGGTTGTTTTATAAAAATAGGTTCATTATTTGATTTCTAATGAACAAGGTCATCTTCTGTAGGCTCCAGAAAACGGGTTATTGGCTCCAGATGTGGTACTATACCTTGATATACCACCAGAGGTAAATAAGTTTGTCATTTTTAAACTATTAGGGAAACTCGTGAAGTTACCAGTTTTTGTCGTTGTGAATTTTGGGGTTACAACATTTTTCCCCTCTATTGATGGTACTCTGAATTTCAAACTGCTGCATTTTAAGTTTAAATCTCAGGAAACTGTTCTCTTTTGTAACTGTTTACCATGTGGTGAAAAAACGTTTAGATCTTTTCTTTCTGGTTTTTGGCTGACCATTGTGAAAGCTGAGATGCATCTCTATTGTTTCCCTAAATTTTGTGTTTAACTGTAACATTACATGACAATTCTCAGAAAGCTGCTGAAAGAGGAGGTTATGGAGGAGAAAGATATGAGCAGCTGGAGTTTCAGATGAAAGTTAGGCAAAGCTATCAGGCTCTCCATGATGCTTCTTGGAAGGTAGTTCGGTGTTTCATTGCTTACATGGCATCAAAATTGTCTAGCTGCTTGTGTCTAATTCTATATTGATGGTGTAATGCAAGTTTAACATCAGCTTTTGTTATTATCATTAAAAATATATTGTCAGCTTTTGTTGTACTATCTACTTATTCTCCTAATAGTAGTTAAAGTATGACAAATAGATGGGCAGCTGCTTTTGTTGTATGCTATCTCAAGGGCTAATGCAACTTTGATTGGTTAGCATTAGATCTCTAATATCTATATATATATATATATGTGTATAATTATTTATCATTTTTCCTTACTCTTTTAATAGTAGTTAAAGAATAAATCCTAGAGTAGATATGTAAGCTACACAAAGCGTTACTGCATTTCTTATGTCACATGCTTCTCATTCATATCAGATATATCTGATATTTTTCTCCCTTCTGTTCTTTTAATGTGAAAGGAAATATGTCGATTTAGACTTGGTAACTAGCGTGAACTGTTAGTGCTGGAGATCACTGCTTTCCTTTCCCTGAGTTTGTTGTCAATTGATTTCTTTCTTCTTTGTTAACAGAGATCTCATACTTTTTGAGTCTCCTTGTCGGACTCGTTGTTGTAGCTGATCAAACTGAGACTATAAATCCAATGAGCTTGCTATAAAGTTCAAAGAGTTCTGTTTTGTTTTGTTTTGTTTTTTTTTTTTCGGTTTTTTGTTTTTGGCAGTATCTTTTTTAGGTGATTTGAGTTACTTTGATTTTTCGTCAGTCATTAATAACTTTTGTTTCTTGGCGTAAATGCAGATAATAGATGCGTGTCAGCCCGTAAAAGATATTGAGAAGCAGCTGCAAGAGATAGTTTTCAAATCTATCGAAACATGCCGGAAAGGGAAATCCCTAACCTGTCTCTGGTCAAACTAAGCTTTACCTCTCATGAAAGCTATGTTAAGCCCCAGTTCTACCTCTAATTAAAGGCTGGCATTTAAGTGTAGAGCTGTCTACTTCAGTAAAATTATTGGGTGGCCACCTTTAACGGAACTTTAGATTTCCAATGTCTAGAGGGCTAGAAAGAGTTGCAGGAACAGTAATGTCGTTCCTATTTTTCTTATCAAGTTTCTAGTTTCGATGCTTATGAAGTTTTTTAGTTTTGTTTTTTTGTTTTTTTCAAAATCCAAGAACGGGAAAGTTATTTCGCATATTTGATTTCGATGTTTTTGTCCAGTTATATTGATCAGAAATCCTTTTACTTCATGCGTTTGTTTGTTTGATTTTCCTTTCTTTCGCCTCAAAAAGATGATGTTGATACGAAAAAGATGCGATTGTTTGTTTGTTTTTTTTTTTTTTTTAATATTTTTTGGCCCTCAAAGAGATTGATGTTGGTATAACTACAAGACAATAAATAAAGGGTTAAGTAGGCAATTACTACTTTTTCAAATGTTTAACTAAATTTGCAACCACTATTAGGTTCTACCACTTTTAAGAGAGAATTAGTCAACAATTTATCAAGAATGCGTTAAGAATTCATTAAGAATCCATCAAGATCACTATTGACATAAAGAATATATTAAAAACTCGTCAAGATCACCACCGATGTCAAGAATTTTTTAAGAATCTGTCAAAATTGTCAAGAATCAGTCAAAAATTTATAAGAATCCATCAAAATCGCCGCTAACATCAAGAATTGTTCAAGAATCTATAAAGATCGTCAAAAATTTGTTTTAAAAAAGTGGTATGGTGGTAGATTTAATTAATGCAGAAAAAAAAGTGACGTACAACTAATTTATTCATAAATAAATACGAAAAAAGAAGAATGACACAAAGATCTTAGAATTTTCAACATTTCGAACAAAAAGTCTACGTCTACTATAATTATCCACTATTTTTTTTTTATTACAAGATGGTTCGATCCCTTATTTTGACCTAATTTCTTAATTTATAGACAGATGAGATCCTAATAGATAAGGAAAGTAAATATTCGAATTTGAATTGAATAAATCTCACAAAATCAAGAAATACTTAAATTTATGGATATTTGAATAAGATTTCTCGAAACTGCCTGTAAATAGTTCAGAATTCGAGCAGCTCCTATTAATGAGATCTCGATCTGGGGTGCAGCTCACTTCTTGAGCCGACATGGTCTGCTCGATTCAACTCCGAATGAGTAGGCTCCTCTTTGAGCTGTTGGAAAATTCATGCACAACAAATGATAATGTTGTTATTTATTTATCTATAGGATTGATTTTAGAGGTTGTTTTTAGCTTTTAGAAGCTCTTAGAGAAAGAAGGGAAAGGATATACACTTGGTAAGTTTTTGCTTTTAATCGGCAGATTTTAAAAATTGTTATGTAATCGTTATTTTAAATATAATTTGAAAATTATAATAATGGTTATTTTTCAAAACTGATTCTGTTTCTATAATTTAAATAGTCTAAACTATCATTTTATAACCCACATAATTTATAATTTACCAAATACTTAAATGTTGATTTTAAATCATACCGAAAAACCCTAACCCTTCTCTCTCTCTCTCTCTCTCTCTCTCTCTCTCTATTTGTGTCTCCTCCCAACAAAAAAACTAATACCGCCCTGCTTGGAGGCCGGAGAGGAGTTCTTTCCTTCTCTTTCTCTTGCCTCCTCTACTCACACTCTTCTTCCTCCTCCTTCTCGTTTCTTTTTTTCTTTTTCAGTTTTAATAATTCTAGATTTAGATCTGACTTGTATTACTACTTTTTGTGTGGATTTTAGTCCGGTCTAGATCTTAAATTTAATATTTTTTCTCAGATCTAGATCTGTTTAGTGGCCGGTTTTTCTTTTCGTTTTTTTTCCACAATATAGATCTCAAATAGTGTTGGCCTCATTTAGTCTACTCTGCCAAGAGCAAGTGTTGAAAGCAATAGATTGATGGTAGTCCTTATTATCTATTTCTTTTGAAGAATCATGGTAACTCAGATATTTTTTTCTTAGTTGTATTTATGATCCATTTTTCGTCTCCTTTCTTTGAGGAGTTTAAAATTGTAATCCTTATGCTCACATTGTAATTTGATGCTTTTTGTTTCGATTAATAATATTTCCTTGAGGAGTCCGTTTATATAAAAAAAAATGTTGCTTTCAAATAACATATAAATTAAATTTTACTAAATGCCTTTTTTTTTTTTCTCTTTCTACACAGCTACTTCTTGCTCACAATGCAACATAATAATACTAAATTGGTCCATTACAAATATGACAAAATTTTACTTTAGAAAAGTTGAGATATTAATATCACTAACTATATAACTAGGCTTAAACAACAGTTCGCTAACTATAGAAAATGCTATTTTCTTTGTAAAAGTAACAAATTAGCAATTCGAGACTGTAGAATCAGACCCGTCTTTTTCATTTTCTTGCTAGTGGGAGAGGCAAAAGAGCTTATGTGGAACAACAGTTGGACCGAGCATTTTGTTGAATTGATTGTTTTAAGTCGATAAGCTCTCTCATATGAGCTCTCTTCTGTTCAAACTTAAGACTCAAAACTACTCTTCGTGATTGGAATGTTTCTAACTTTGGTAACATCTTTACCAATATTGATTACTCGGAGGCTTGTCTTGAGGAAGTACATACTTAACGTATCTAACAATAGGTTTACAGAAAAGAAACTGGCTAAGGAAATAGATATTCGCAGTGGGCTTGATCGTCCACGGCAGCCGCATTAAATGGCTAGCAGAGGATGAGGAACATTCAAAATTCTTTCATTCCTTGGCTAATTTGTGTTCAGCTAAAAACACAGTTTCGGTGATGCAAATTAGGGTTGAGCAATTTTTCGCTTAACTGCTGAAACCATCCAAACTAAATCAATCTGCGCGATGTGGTGTGGTTATTTTGATCCGTGGTCTGGTTTGGGTCCGACTTTTCTCTATAACCAATTAACCAATGCTTATTTCTTAACTAATTTTGTGCTTAGCTCAACATAAACCACATAGAATTCATGTGCATGAATTTTTTTCTCTGTACACAATAGATCCACGTTTGTTTTTACAAAGTTAAAAGATTTTCAATATAAATAAAGTAATCAGTAATATGTAGCATCATATGTAGTGATTTTGTAGATTATATCTTTAACAAGTGATAGTATTCTAAGGCTACGTTTGGTGGGAAGGAAAAGGGAGAGGAAAGAAAAGTTTTGATAGAAACGTGGAGGGAAATAAATTTTTAGGTTGTTTGGTAAAAGGAAAAAGGGAAGGGAAGAGAAAAGGAAAGGGAAAAAAGTGGTGGGACCCACTCAAATATTTTCCTCCCAAAAATAGAGAGAAAAGGGGGAGGAAAAGTTTTTTACTCATGTTTAAAAGTGAATTTACCAAATTAACTTTGTATACTACTTTTGAAATTTTAATAAAAAAGGTAAAACAATTATTTTAAAATATACTAGTTTTCTTTCCTTCCTACATACCAAACAACAATGGAGAAAAGATACTTTCCTTTCCATCCTACACATTTTCTTTCCCTCCTAATTTTTCCTTCTCTCCTACTTTCTTTCCTCTCTACCAAACATAGCCTAAATGTCGAAACATCATTCCTGTGTAAGACACTTAAGTGAGAATAGGTAATTTGGTCCTTTCACTATTCAAAGCACTTTATTTGTCAATAGAGGTTATACATTTTTAGAGATTTCGAATGTTAGGATATTAATTCACAAAATTTAAACTTAAGGTTATTTTTTACAAAATACCTAAACCTCAAAATATTTTTTTTGTCATTTATTCTATTATATTTCGAGAGACTTCTGATAGAGCCTATTTTAGCATTGTTGGAATTCAATTCAACGTGAAAAGATAATTATGTGATGGTATGCCATTTGATAATTTTTTTGATAATTTAAAATTTTTTCACTATTGTAATGTGCTGGAGTTTTCCATATTGCTTCAACTATTACTTATTGAACATGCTCAATTACAGCATAAATAATCTTATAACCCCCAAGAATTGTTATCACGCACATGGATAAGTTTATCATATGAAAGGAACGGACAAGATTTGGGATAACAATGCTCTTTCAAGAAGAATAACGATGAAGATAGGGCATGGCTTGACAAGTTAACCTTATTTTTGTAATAGCTAGCTCCTATAATTATATGAATAATCAAGTTAAATTTGTAAGTTTTTCTTAATTATGCAAAACCCTAATATGCATAAAATCAACAATCTCAAATGATCTTAGAATTCATGATTTTCACAATTAGAATATAGGCAAATAGACATACCTGAATCCATTGTAATTAAACTTTAAACTGCCAAATAATTTTTATGCAGAATTCTGAGTTTCTCTCCCTTAACCCTGTATACTTAATAATAATACGTTTAATGATGGATTACGTATGATTCTGATAATAGTTGGAGAGAGGACTAGATTTCATTTAAATATTTCAGGACATATTTTCTATCAGATATGTTTGTTCATGAAGAGTTATATTATTTTGAAGAGTTACAACTCTTCATTGACTAATAGAAATTTAAATACACTTAATATTATTAAACCATTTAATTAATTCTGATAAATACAATATTAATTTATTAAAATCACATAGGTCATATATATAAATAAATCTAACATTCTCCCACTTGGCCTATGTGACATATTTTCTTTATAGTTTAATAAATAAACATAATACACGTAACATAAATTTAAATTCTCTATTAGTTGGTCAATAACATATATCATAGTTGAACCAAAAACTAAAGTGAGTCATGGCGGTCATATATCACAATTTCGACATAATCCCTTCTATATACCACAACATTAGTTTTTAACCCAATATGACCTATTAGTGAGAATATCAGTAATGGTCCAATCACTAATGTTTATTAAAGACTATTCCTGTTATTATTAATCTAAACCAATCATGTATACAAAATAAGAAAACAGAAAATATCTGAAACACATAAATAAGCTCAGAGGGTCAAATAAATAATCATAATACAAATATATCAACTATTACATCTAAGACCCATTCTTTCAACATGTTCACTAAATATCTTTAGCGCTAGCCCCTTAGTTAATGGATCTGCAATCATTAAGTTTGTGCTTAAATGCTCAATTGATACCCTTCGTTTCTAAATTTCTTCTTTAATGGCAAAGTATTTTAATTTCATGTGTTTAGCACCTTTAGAATACTTGTCGTTTTTCGAGAAGAAGACTGCTGCGGTATTATCACAATAAATTTTCAGCAGCCTGGCAATACTATCGACAACCTCAAGTCCTGAAATAAAGTTCCGTAACTATTATCCATGAAATGTAGCTTCAAAGCATGCCACAAACTCAGCTTCCATCATAGATGCAGCAATGATAGACTGTTTTTCACTTTTCCATGAGACTGCTCCTCTAGCTAAAAGAAATAAGTAGCCAAAAGTGGACTTTCTGCTATCAAGACATCCAGTAAAGTCTGAATCTATATACCCAATCACCTCTAGACCACCTGCAGATCGTCTATACATGAGCATATAGTTTTTTGTTCCTTGCAAATACCTTAGCACCTTCTTGGCAGCTTTCCAATGATCTATTCCTGGATTACTTTGATATCTGCCCAGTATTCTAACAACAAAATTGATGTCTAGCCCGGTACAAGTTTGTGTATACATTAAGCTCCCAATAATAGATGCATAAGGAATATTTTCCATTTGTCTACGTTCCAATTCGTTCTTTGGACATTGCATGAGACTAAATTTATCTCCCTTCTGAATTAGAACTATTCCCGTTGAACACTTTTCTATCTTAAATCTCTCTAAAACTTTATTAATATATACTTTCTGAGACAATTCTAACAATCCTTATGATCTATCACGGAATATTTCAATTCCTATCACATAAGATGCCTCACCTATATCTTTCATTTCGAAGTTCTTTGAGAGAAAATTCTTGGTTTGATGTAATAAACCAAGATTATTAGCAGCAAGCAGTATATCATCAATATAGAAAATAAAAAATATAAACTTGCTTCCACTGATCTTTAGATATATACACTGATCAACAGTATTTTCCTTAAATCCAAAAGATGTTATGGTATTATTAAACTTAAGATACCATTATCGGGAAGCTTGTTTAAGTCCATATATTGACTTCTTAAGTTTACACACTATGTATTCCTTTTTTTTTGATGAAAATCCTTCGGGTTGATCCATTTAAACTTCCTCTTCTAAATTTCTGTTAAGAAAAGTAGTTTTTACATTCATTTGACGTAACTCTAAATCAAAATGAGCCACTAATGCCATGATGATTCTAAAAGAGCTTTTCTTAGAGATGAGTGAAAATGTCTCCCTATAGTCAATGTCTTTCTTCTGAGTAAAACTTTTAGCTACTAATCTGGCTTTATATCGTTCAATTTTGCCATTAGAGTCGTGCTTAGTCTTAAAGACCCATATACACCCGACTTTCTTACAACCTTCAGGCAACCCAACGAAATCCCAAACTTGGTTTTGATCCATAGATTTCATCTCATCTTTCATAGCATCAATCCATTTAATAGAATCAATAATTTCTACGGCTTGTGAAAATGAAATTGGATCATTATCAATCCCTAAGTCAATTTCTAACTCTTATAGATAAACTACGTAGTCATTAGGAATAGCAGACTTTCTATCTCGTTGAGATTTTCTTAATGTTATTCTTTGTGACTATCTGCTGCAGGTTCATTGGTGGTAGTTTCATTACGGGGAGTTTTTACATTGATTTGTTGTTTTTGAACATTGTCAAGTTGTTCGATAATAGTAGGAACAACATTTTTAGAACTCAAAGGTATAGGAATTTGCACCCTAACTTCTTGAATAACTACATTATGTGATTTTTCACTCCCACTGACTTCACTATTTTCAATGAACCTTGCAATTCCAGTTTCTACAATTCTTAGACTATGATTAGGACAGTAAAATCTATACCCTTTGGATTTTTCAGGATAATGAATGAAAAATCCACTAGTCGTTTTGAAATCCAATTTCTTTTTATATGGATTATAAATTCTAACTTCCGTCGGACAACCCTGAATATGTAGATGCCTTAAACTAGGTTTCCTTCCTGTCCATAGTTCCAAAGGAGTCTTTGGATCTGCCTTACTAGGAACCCTGTTTAATATATACATGGCAGTTTTTAAAGCATGCATTCACAATGATAAGGGTAAAGAAGAATAACTAAGCATACTTCTAACCATGTCTATCAATGTACGATTATGCCTTTCTGCTACACCATTTTGCTCTGGCTTTCCTTGTATAGTATATTGGGTACATATGCCATGCTTTTCAAGAAATTTAGCAAATGGACCTCGACATTATCCCGATTCGTTATACTTTCTATAATATTCATCACCTCTATCTGATTTTACGATTTTTACCTTTTTATCTAATTGTCTCTCAACTTCTTTAATGTATACCTCAAGGGTGTCTACTGCTTGAGATTTTTTATGCAATAGATAAATGTAACCATAACGTGAAAAATCATCAATAAAGATGATAAAATACTCTTCTCCACCAAAAAGTAGAACATCAAAAGATCCACATATATCAGTGTATATAATTTCAAGAAGCTGTGTACTTCTTGTGGCTCCTTTCTTTGTGTGTTTGATTTATTTCCTTTTATACAATTAATACATACACCAAAATCAGAAAAATCCAAATTTGGTAGGATTCCATTCTTTACTAATCTTGCTATTCTTTCTTTAGATATATGACCCAAATGTGTATGCCACGAGTAAGCAGAATATTCATCAACTAAACTTCGTTTAGTTCCAATATTATGATGCAAAGTCAACAAGGTCTCAACAATTATCAAGTTTAAGCTTATATAGACCATCACACAAGATTCCAGAACTAATAAGATTTTTATTCTTATATAAACTGAAAGATCTACAACCAAATTTAAAAGAAAATCTCGCTGTATCTAACTTAGGTAAAGAAACTAAATTGCGGGAAAATATAGGTACATAAAGGGTTTGAAACAAACCTAAATAATACACAGTGTCTAAAATGAGATGATAAGTTCCAATGCCTTTAACTGGAGCTTTGTTTTGATTCCCTATGAAAACAAAGTGTTCATTTGGCTTTATGGTTTAGATGAAAAGGAATCCCTGCATCATATTAGAAACATGAGTAGTTGAGCTAGAATTAATCCACCAAGTATTATAAGGAACTTTAGTTAAGTTTGATTCGAAACATACGAAAATATAAGGCTTACCTTTCTTTTCAAACCAAGCATTACGTTTCAGGCAATCATTCTGATAATATCCAACTTTCTTGTGAATGACACTTATCATTCTTGCGTTCCTTCTTGTAGATTTGAGAAGTCTTAGAAGATTCATTCAGCTTGTGTAAACCTTTCTTTATGCCTTTTTTTAGACTTTCATTTAGATTTTTTTTCAGCTCCTTGATGAGTAGTAAGATTAATGGAATGAGTCTTTTGATTCTTCAACCTTGTCTTTTCTTGTACAAGTGTATTGGCCAATTCATTAACATTCCACTTGTTCTTAATAGTATCGTAGTTCATTTGAAAAGGCCCATATTGCTCAGGAGATAATGAATTCAATATGAACTGTACTAAAAAGTACTTATCCACATTCATTCCTAAATTCTTTAGCTTTGCTGCTATGTTTGTGTCATTTCAAAGACATGTTTATGCATGGTATGAGAATCATCATATTTCATAGTGGTTAAGGTACCCATTAATGTCCCAGCAAGTGACTTATCAGTAGTTTGAGACCTTTCTTCCACAAATTTCATAAATTTCTTAGCACTATCAGTTTTTGGAAGAGTAGACTTTATGCTGTTTGCTACAGTCATTCACATAAATATTAAGCTTAATCTGTTTGATCTTTCCCAAAGTTTATGTGTAATATTTTTCTCATCACTGCTTGTAGCTGTAATAGTAGTAGGTTTCTCAATTTGAAGTGCTAAGTCAAGATCCAAAATACCTAAGTAAAACTGGACTTGTTCATACCAATCAGAGAAATTGAACCCATTAAACAAAGGAACAGATGAAGCATGTGAATGCAGTGAAACAGGAACAGATACTGTAAATATGTTAAAAAATTTCTAACATCAATACTTTGATATATGAAACATAAAACAGATTCAAACAAAGAAAACAATTAGTTGTATATTAAAGTTCTCATTTGGAAGATACTCTAATATACTATAAATAACTAAAATGATGCTAATAATAAAATCACTTATTTGATAATTATATATATCCTAATTAAACATATTTGCTATCTTTGGATATACAAAATATATCTAATAAGGCATATCAATCATCACATTATATTTATTACTTATAGAATAAATGATCTACCTTTGGGTGATCCTAAAATATCTTATAAATAATAAATTTCAACAATTCACTCAATGACATTAAGTCTAAAATTTAGACATTTATTTATAAGCATCTAAAAATGAGTGTTGAAAAATTATTCAATTTGATAACCATATAATATTCTAGTTTGGCCACTTTGGTGACTAACAAACAAACATAATATAGAATTCAAACTGAATAATAATTTTTTTTATATAATCATAATTTTTGTTAGTATAATTAATCCTATAATAAGGTAAATAGAAATTATAGATAAATCTATAACCTGTTAAAAAACTAACCATACGGAAATCAAGTAAACAAATATTATTTGAACGAAAACACAAAAAAAAATTATAAAAAAACATCATAAACTGCAAGCATAAATACCTGAATTTTATAATTCATATAGACATTTATAAATAGCTATTAAGTAATATTTTATTCATTATTTCTTACGGCATTTATCTTTCATTCAATATATATATATCATTCTTCAAAACCCACTTATATATATATAATAATCAAATACTTCATATCTATTAGAATTTAATAAATCCTGTAAGAGAGCAATAAAGGATAGTCATCATTTTTTATCATTAATAATGCCATTAAAACCCAAAAGTTATCACAATAAAAAAAAAAATCAGCAACATAAGAATATCAGATTCAATGTTCAAAATGAATCACATTTGCCAATACTATTTAATGAAACATAATTTAATACACATATTGGTAGGTATATAACACATTAGAGTCGTCATTTCCAGATTTGTTAATCATTAAAATTGGAAAAGAACAAATCTAAATTCAAATACACAGGGAGAAAATAATCGCTATAGTGGAAAATCATAAATTCTTAACGGAGCTCGGATATCACATGTAAGTTTTTCTTAATTACGCAAAACCCTAATATGCATAAAATCAATAATCCCAAATGATCTTAGAATTCATGATTTTTACAATTAGAATATAGATAAATAGACATACCTGGATCCATTGCAATTAAACTTTAAACTGTCAAATAATTTTTATACAGAATTCTGAGTTTCTCTCCTTTAACCCTGTATACTTAATAATAATATGTTTAATGATGGATTACGTATAATTCTGATAATGGTTGGAGAGATGACCAGATTCCATTTAAATACTTTAGGACATATTTCCATTAGATATGTCTATTCATGAAGAATTGCATTGTTTTGAAGAGTTACAACTCTTTATTGGCTAATAGAAATTTAAATATACTTAATATTATTAAACTATCTAATTAATATTAATAAATACAATATTAATTTATTAAAATCACATAGGTCATATATATAAATAAATCTAACAAAATTTTGCTGTCAAATAACAGACAAAAAATTAGCTGCATTTTGGGTTTGTATGTATACTCAATTTCCACTAAATACTATTTAGACTTTAGTTTCAGTTACTTTTCATAAATTCGTCCAAATTTTGTTTTTTTGTGCTCGTTGAAGAACATTTGTTGTCTGCATAAAAGGATATTGGTTGCGGGATATTTTCCATTTTAATCTCAAATACGATACAGACGAATATGTTTAGCCTCAGCTTGACATTCTTTTGAGCATAGCGTGGAAATTGGATAATTTTTCTAATGAGATATATGTTTGTTCTCTCTCAAAACTATTGATGTTGGCATGTTATGAACATCTTTTTATCAATAGTGTTCCGTTATACATCTACTAATGGACGATTTTTGGATATAATGCTCTCACTAAACCTGGCAAAGTGCCAAAGTTAAGAACATGAGAATGCCCATGCACACACANGAAAAAACAAAGGAAAGAGAGGAAAAATGAATAATAAAAAGATATATGGGTCCTACCATTTTAACTCTATCCAAATTCAGAGAAAACTTGTACTACTTACTATCCAAAATGCAATTTACTTGTATTAAAAAAAAAAGGACAATTTACTTATTCCCTTAAAAAAAAAAGTACAATTACGTTTTCTTCTTAATTTCAAATCAAAATAATATATTTAAAGGCATAATTGTAATTTTCATTATACACGTATCAAACCAAATAACATAAAGAGACGAATTTTCTTTTCTATCAATCTTATTTTCTAATTGCTTATTTTTTCTGTCTTTTTAAAACTAGTAGATAGAGCAGCATTTAAGCTTTGGACTCTCCGTAATGGGAAGAAAATATGGAGAAATGTGGTTATTATTACCAAATTATACTTTTTTTTTAGTAATAAACGATGATATATTAAAAAGGAAGAGATTATAAAGGAGACCTTTGCTCTAATCTAAGTTAACAAAACAGGAGCCAAGAGCCTAATACCAAATTATACTTACAACCATAGTCAAATATGGTTTATAGCATAATAACTTAAAGAATAAATCAACGTAGAATTTACAAATTTTAAATTATCTCTTAGACAATTAAATTTCATAACATACGTGAAAGGTGTTAATGTCATTGCTGGTTTATAAACCTACCTATCAACGTAAAGATGGTAAATGGGCCAGGCTATCTATTAGGCATGGTGACATTGTACGGAAAATTTGTGTCAAGCATGACACAACACGAGATGACTTTAGGTCGTGCCAAGTATAACAGGAAGTGTTGTGCTGTGCCGAGCTTATATTTTTAGGTACTATAAGCCGGCATGATATGATATGATCTTGGACAACGAGCACGACATAAATACGTTATAAGCACTACATGACTCATAAAACATGATAGTAGATACCTAAAACATCGGGTTTTTTAGAGAAATACAGGAAAATATACACAACTTTTAGTAAGTATGATGTCTGGAAAAATTATAGTAAAATACGATACTTGAGGTCAAAAGTTTAAAATAAACAGTCTTTGACTCTATTTAATACGGTTGACCCACGTCAAGATAACAAAAATAAAAAATTTGATGGGAGAAAATAAGACCAACACACACTGAGTTTTCCCTTTCCATCTCATCCGCCATTTGGCTTTTTCTTTTTCTTTTTCCTAATTAATATGCTTTCTACACCTCACTACTCCTCAACTCCATTTGAGTGAACTATGTAATTTCACAATTTTTCCAAAACTATGTTGTAAATTTGTACGGGGCAGGTGATTCTAAGATTTAATATATATATATATATATATTCGGCAGCCTTTTCTTTCCTTTGTTTTTCCTCAGAATTTTTTGTAATTTTGACTTTTTTCTTATAATTTAGAATCGCCTTATAATTTAATTTTCTATTTTATTTATGCGATTATTTTTATAATTTAACAATTTTGGAACTTTTTTCTTAAAATGCTAACATTATCTTTTTCTTTTTTGGCAATAGAAAACGGCCAACTTCTATTCCAATTTCCCAGGATACTCTAAGTAAACTCGTAAGTTAATTTTTTTTATTAAAGCTTTTTTCTGGGCTTATTTAACATCTGTCCTTGAATACCATAGGTATAACTTGATATAGTAACTTTTTTTTTTTTCAATCTCTCTCAATATTATATGTTACCTTGTAATATATATATATATATATATTTAATAGAAAATGCCCAACTCCCGTTCCAATTTCTCCGAATACTATGAGTAATAAACTGGTAAGAAACATATGGTAACATTCTTTTTTTTTTTTTAAAAAAAAAAGCCTTTTCTAGCCTATTGACTATCTTGCCCTTAATACCATAAGTTTAACTTAGTATCGTAATTGTTTTTCCCCACCAATCTCTCTAAATATTATATACTACCTTATAAGATAGGTTTTTTTATTGGTTTTTTTTTTTTTCAATAAAGAAGGTCCAACTCTTATCTAATTTCCTTGGATACCTTAAGTAAACACGTAAGATACCTATGTTAACATTTTAAGCTTGTTTTTTTTTTTTTTGAAGTTTTTTTCTAGCCTTATTGACCATCTTTTCCTGAATACTATAAGTAACTTGGTAAGATATTTATAGGAGCTTTTTTTTTTCCCTCTCATTTACCCAATATCATAGATACATATGCTTACTTTTTTTATTATTCTTTTTTTTTTTAACAGTTTACCCGTATATAATGGGTAATCTTGTAGGATTTTCTTTTTGTACAATGAGGAATGCCCAACTCCCCTTCTAATTTTCCAGATGATTAGGTTAAATGGGTAAGATACTTATAGTAATTGCCCAACTTCAATAATTTTTTAATTACCTTTGGTAGAGAATTTTTTTTAATAGTTTACCCATTATGATACCTATAGTAACTATATCTATTTTTCCTTCATTTTTTTTTTTTTTTTTGGAAATAAGAAGCCTCAAATCTCATTCTCAAGATACTATATGTATTCTAGTATGATACTTATGATATTTTTTTTTTCTCATAACTAAGTAATCTCGTTGGATACATAGATATCATAAGTAACTTAGTAAGATACTTATGGTATTTTGTCTTTCCTCCTCAATTTACCCAGATACGATGGTAATTTGGTTGAACACCTTTATTAATTTTTTTTTTCACTTTTTCAATTTACCTGGATACTACAAGTAACCTAGTTAGATACCTATGATAATTTTTTTTTTCTTTCTTCATTTTGCTGTGTTTTTTATTTTTATTTTTATTTTTTTTTTGCCAATTTAGCTGGATATCATAAGTACCTATGGTATCATCAAGTTTTTTTCTCTTTTTGTTTTGGCACTCTTATATCAAAAGCAAAACTACAACAATTTTCTAGTTACCATAATTATCCTATTAGGTAATCGAGGGTATCCAAATAGGATATCTATAGTAATCAAGTAGGATACTTACAATAATCCATTCTAATTTTCCATACACCATATGTATCTCGGTAAAATACTATAATAAATTGAACAGATACTTAGACTGTCATATGTATACTCTTTACACCTCGAATAGATACTTTGAGAGAAAACAAATTCATCTATAATGATAATTCTATAAAAAATTGAAATATTTATGCTTTTTGATTTATTAAAATATATGTTTTGAGTATTTTTAGTTTATTTTTAATTAATTTTAAGTTATTTTGTATTAAATTAGGTTTTAGTTAGTTAGGTATTTTAATTTAGATAATTTATTTTGATTTAGTATAATTAGGTATTTTAATTTATGTAATTTGTAATTTATTTTATTCAATTTTTTTAAAATTTAGTTTTTTTGTTTTGAATTAAGAAAAGGAAAAACAAATATAGAAATCTCGGATTAATGGAGCCCAAATCGTGCAAGTAAAGGAAGGGCGCCACCCGTGATATTGGCCGTCAGATCGAACTCAGCCTCATCAGGATGCGCATGTGTCTTTCACACGCTGGAAAAGGCAAGCGGTCAGGGAGTATCACACGTGGGACCCGCGGCCAGCTAGCTTCCCCCCTTTTCTCTCTCCAGCATGTCTAATCCGGTGCTTCTTGATCCCTATACACCTCGTTTGTCTTCTATTAAAAGCACACCACATCAGCTCCCTAAAGTCAAAGTTTCCATGCACCAATCAATAACAATATAAGTGCCGAGCATACTCAATCCAGCCGCATTAGATTTCATGCCTTATATCAGATTTGGAGTAAAAAAATGTGAGAAAAGAAAAGAAAAAAAAAAAAAAAAATCTAATCGTGGCACATCACTCCAACCAATCAGATTAGGACTAGGAGAACATGTACAATTGGAAAATACTCTTTCAATACTTACAAATAGACCAATAGGAGAGAGTCAAAATCCACACTATTCTAGAGAGAGAAAATAGCAGTTTAAAGAAAGCTGAGAATTCAAGAGGAGAGGGATAGCACGAGCCAGAGACAGTGTTTTTTTTCTCTATTCACTTTATTTTTAATACTCTCTATTTTTATTTTCAATGTCTATTTTTAATTTACTATGTACTAGTTTTCTTTTTTAAGGCTACGATGTAGTCAAATTATGAACGTTTAATTTTTTTTTAATCTAATTAAATTAGAATTTTATTCCAATATATGTTGAGTATTTCAATTTATACTTAATGCTTGTGGTTGCGTAATCAATAATTGCATAATTTTAAATTTAATTTGAGACTGAGAAGTGATAATTGAATTTGACCTAATTGTCATAAATTGACATAAGATAGAGATATTTATGTAATTTTTGTAGTACTTATGAATTTCCTGTTCTTAATAAATTTTGACTAGTTTAGAGTTTTGACAAAAATATAACTTTGCTAGTTGAATTAAATTGTTAATTCTTGAGAAAGATTAATAATTAAATTAGAAAAATTCACTGCCAAAATATAGAATAAAATTTGATTTAATTAACTAGGAGATTTTGATAGGTTTAGTCTTCGTGAAATCGAAAACTCTAGGTCTTTATTCTTTTGAAATCTCGTTTATTTTATTTTGCTTTGATTTATTTTATTTTAGTTATTTATTTTATTTTGCATAAATTTTTCTTTTAATTTATTTTTTAATAAAGTTAGAGTTAGATAATTTTGGTAATTAGTAAGCTCAATCCGCGTGGGAACGATACTCATACTCACTACTTTATTACTTGTTTGAGATACATACACTTGCATTCATATTTTACACAACATATATTAATAATTTAATTGACAAAAGTAACTAGATTAGATTCCCTAAGTAGAATAAGAATATATAAATTAAAAATTAGAAAGAATACCATTTTATGATAAAAACATGAGCCTTTTAACATTCCGATGTATACCTCTAACTATTAATTTTGATATTTGTTCAAAATTCACGTGTCAAAAAAATGCATTCAAGTTACTGATATAGTAGCTAGTTTGGAAACCTAACCAATACTAATATGCGAAAAAACGAAAACTAGAATTTTATTTTTGTTGCTAGAATTGTTTTTTTAATAATTTTGGATTAAAAGTTTTCTTTTATTTTTCTAATAATATTTAAGAGTTAAAAAAATTACATAAAACTTTAAAAAAGTTTAAACAACAAAAATAAATTAATAAAGGGAAAATTAGAAAAATATTAAAGAAAAATTTATTCCTATTCTATAAAATTCAAGGGGAAAAAGAGTAGCAAAAAAAGCGTTAATTTAAAGAAAAAGAAGAAGAAGAAGAAGAAGAAGAAGAAGTTGCACGACAGTCTGCAACGGCGCGTGTTAGACATGTTTAATTTTAATATATTTTTATTTGTTTTCTCGTAAAAACATCACGTCAGTGGCCAGAGAAAGGAAGCTATTAGTGAAGGGCCGTATTTCATGGAAACGTTCGTATTTTACTTAAAAATTTATCCATGTACCATATTTTAGGGGATGGCTACGGTAGAGGCGTCCCTACGTAGGGTCATGCCTTAATTATCGTTGGATGGGAATCTGTGGGGAATAATGGGAATCTGTGAAGAATCTATTTATATACAGATTCCCATCCAACGGTGAATAGACAGGGCCCTACGTAGGGGCGCCCCTACTGTATACGCGCCCAAATTAATAACATGATAATTAATTATAATAATAATCATTACTAGATTAGAGTAATAGTTAAATGAAAATTAGTTCAAAGCCGCACATTTAAATTGATATTAATAGATTTGCACTTTTTTAGAAATATATATTAATTGGTAATTAGAAATTGATAATTAACTTTGATTTAAGTTGGTTGTGCTTGGCATAAAATGGGCTTAACAAAAGCACGAATATAACCAGACCACGATGACACAAGCATGACACAAGATGTGTCTGTGCCTATGGGTCATGCTGGGCCTAAAATATTCAGGTACAAGCCAGCACGAGCAAACACGATATTTTTGGTGGACAGTACTGAGCATGCCACAAAACACCAGTGGGCTATACTTTTCACAGGTTGTGTTAGCAAAACATGACCCCTTTGGCATTTCTATACCAACGCATTAGAAAATAAATTGTGTGATTTCACATTAAACAAGTACTGGCACGACCCCTTCGACGTTTCTATACCATCGTGTGCTGGCATATCCCCTTTGACATTTCTATACCAATGTATTAGAAAATAAATTGCATGAATTCACATTAAAGAAATGTTGGCACTACCTCTTCTAAGTTATTATACCAACATGAGTTGGCACGGCCCCTTTGAAGTTTCTATACCAATGTATTAGAAAATAAATTGCATGAATTCACATTAAAAACATGTTGGCACGACCCCTTTGATGTTTCTACACTAACGTATTAGAAAATAAATTGCATAAATTCACATTAAAAAAGAACAAAAATTAATTGCACATGGTACTCGTGATGAGGAGCCTCCTCGTGATGATAATATATAAATATGTTATATATTTGGCGCACGAACTTTTGCTGGAATTCCCCAGCCAATATTTTATTTTTTATTTTTCACGAAAATGTCGGAGCAATATAGAGAATCCGAAAGATTAGGAACCTTCCCAGCAAGGAAAGATTAGGAACCTTCCTAAAGCCAAATGTGTAACTTTACACTTAAAGAGCAAAATGTAATCATAATATAATGGAATTGTTTATTATTATTGCCCCCAAAACACAAAACATTAGGATATGACCAGCTATTTTTTTTTTTTTTTACAAATTGTTGGGCACTCAGATCTTGACTAATTATTATCCCACACCTACAATAACATATACACGTACCATTAGTACCGTTATCAGTTGCAAGCAGTTCTTTCTTAACTTCCTAGTGACTATAAATAATACTTGAAGAATTAGCTATCAAGAAAGTAGAATACTACACAGTCAAACAAAAAATAGGGAGAAATATGGAGCTATTGCTCACAATCCTATTGTCGGCCTTGTTAGCCTGCTAATCAAAATTTGGGTTGTTCTAATCCTTAAACCTGAAGGGCTTCGATCGAAATTCCATAAGCAAAGAATCTGAGGCCCCAAGTCGGCGGTTTTATTAGGAAACATTCTTGAATTCAAGAAGGCAAGGTCTCAAGTCAAAAAGCCACCACAAGGAGAAGGATGCATCAACCATAATTGTTCTCCTTTGCTCTTTGCATCCTTTGAGCAATGGACTAAACAATATGCATGGTACATTTTTACAGTAATTTTTTTTTTCCTAATTTGAAGAACTTCAATATTTTAATTAGCTTTATATATGTACTAATTAAATTTGTTATTAATATTTAACACAACGTGGAAAATTATATGCTGTTGGGTCCTGTACTTGGCCAAGGCATTTTGAGCTCTAATGGTGCTAATTAGGTTCACCAAAGAAAAATACTTAACCTTAAGTTTACTTTTGATAGTGTCAAGTGATCACATCATCTTAATTAGCACATAAAGCCATTGTGATCAATAGTTGATTGCTTAATAAATATTTCATTCTTCTTTTATGTTGTTTTATAGGGTATGATGAACTTGATGGTTGAGTCAAGAATAAGACTGGTGAACACATGGACTAGCCAGCAGATTGAAAGTGAGGAAGGATTTGCCGATATTCAAGTTGATGATTATATGATTGGTTTCTCCAAAGAAGAAATTTCAAGAGCATGTTGTTGAGTAAAAATTTGAAAATCACACAAAATAATTTCACCTATGCCAATCTTAAAGCATGAGAGTTTATTAATTAGAGTTTGACCCATTCAAGATTATAAGAATAACCTCTTAATTACAATCCTTTAGTACAAAGGAACACCTTTTGATTCTAATTATAACGATATCAATTTACTTGTGTAACTTGGGTGAAATTTTAGTAATTTTAGATTGCAGCTGCACTCAATTGAATTAATTGAGTTGCCTACATACCCCGTTAAGAGATTAAGCCACTTGTAGTTCTAAGAGTTTTGAACTGAAAATTAGAAAATTCCGGTGAATGACTATATCGAGGAATTTACGACAATATTTGAGAATTTATGAAATTTCGGTAGATGACCATATCGTGGAATTAAAGACATTTTTAGAAGTTGGCAAATTCCTAGGTAAATGACCTTTTATGGAATTCTAGGAGTTGTGTTTAGATTTAGTAGTGAATGACTTTCTTGGAATATTGAGAAAGTTTGATTTTATTTGACTCAGAACGCAGGGGGTAGTACCCTGGCGCCATTTTTGGCACTGTGGTACCAAAAGTTCCCGAGAGTTAGTGCTGCGGTGCCACTTTTGGTATTGCAGTACCACTTTTCCGCTGGTTTGGAGACTCGGCTTCCCGAGTGTACCATTTCTTCGTCTGAGCTCCGATTTGCCTCATTTTCGTTGCGTTACGACCGTATCGGATCAATTCTAATGGTTTAAAGGAACTATTTGTGAGGCAAAAATTCACCTTATTTTACATGAAACACCTTTTTTTAATTCTCATATCAACATAAACAAACAAAACATCAAAACAACAAGAAAAATACTTGAAACAACTGAATATAAAGAAGAATATAGCAAAATTTAAGGTAAATTAGTACTAGATAACTCTAATTTTATGGAGTTAACAGATGGCTTAGAGGTAGCAGAGCTCAATAGTGGTAAAATGTTAGAGGAAGTGAGAGAAAAAAGGAGAAACGTACAAGAGAATGAGATATATTGCAATAGAGAGAGGAAAAAAGGAGAAAGAACTGGAGAGAGAAAAGCTAATTGAGGAAGAAGAGGGCTCTAGCCTTTTTATTTTTGTGCAAAGCCTATTGTAATGATATATGTCGTCTCAATAGGATAGACATCGTTTATTTTTAACTTAAAATTTTGACAGCATTGTTTTGCTACCTCAATCTTTATGAAAAATCTATCGGATGATAGGTATCGTTGCAATAGATAGTTAATTTTTAATTTAATTTAGTACTTAATTTTATTAAGTATTTTTAATTTAATTTTTATGTTTAAAACAAAAACATCTATTGCGATGACAATTAATTTAGATATTTTTTATGGACCTAAATTGGGCGTGAAATCATAAAAATGTCTCACCCATATTTGCTGTACGAGCTATCCTGACGACAAATATCATTGCTCTAGCATCTCTTCATAGTAGATACTCTATCGCATTAACAATTTTTGTATATTTTTGATGGATTTAAATGTTTTCTCTAGCAGCAAATGTTTTCTCTTCATTTAATTAGACCTAATGTACAGACTTGTTGATCGACTCCAGAATGGGGATAAGAGAAGGAAAAAGTGGGTGAAGGTGAGAAAGAGGAAAAAATTTAGTTTAGTTTAGTTATTTTTTAAAATCTAATTTTATTTTTTTTTAATGAATTAATAAAAAAATCCCAAAATAATAGCTACATCACAAAGGCCATAATTCGAGGGGAGAAATACAATTTGTCCTAAAAATTATAAGTTTGTTTGTATTAAGAAAGATAATTTATAAAATAAAGGTTATTGTTCCTGTCAAATTTATTTGTTTAACATAGTAAATGACAATATTGTTGGAAGTTTTGTTTTAGAAGATGATCACCGTATAGTTTAAAAGGATGATTGTAATTGTATAACTAGTTCCTTATATGTATATATAGCATCTCAAATAAATACGAATATATTTGATATTTTAAACCACTAGATGAATAATAGATTTATTTTCTCAAATAAAAAGAATAAAGATTTTGGCTAACCTAAATTTATTCTTATTACTACCAAATATAAAAGCAAACTCAAATTCTGGTAGGGGGGATTTCTGGCAATCACACCAAGTAGGGTCTACAAGTGGTAGGGTATGGGTTCCAAGGATGAATTGAATGAAAAGTACTCTTCACATCCGTCCTCATGATGAGTGATATAATAGACTTCATAATCCTTCTCATCTTCAGAGGTTGGTGGAGCGAAAATCATTGATTAATAGAGAAGCTTGATCATCTGAAGCTTGGATCGTGATAGTGTATGCTAATGCATAAATAACTTTTTTAAAGGCGAGGTTTGTTTCTTGATATCAGTTGTGAAGCAAGAATTATAAATCAATTGAAAAAAGGAATATAGACGATGGCATCAATCCAATTTCTAGTAAAAAAAGTGGAACTATACCTCTCTTTGGTTGAAAAGATAAATCGCAATTCTTGCTAGTTCCTTTGTTATTAAATTTTTTGGATTGGAATAAATCGTCGCACCAGTAGGACGCGACGCCAGCCCTGCTGCTGTTTATACTAAAAGTTCCGATTCATAGAGAAAACAATAATATTAGTAATAAACAATATGTCAAGAAACGAGAATAAAGCACCAATAATTCATTTATAGTAGAAATGAAAAAATTAAAATGCAAAAAGATACCTCATTTGGTTGTAGCAAATTGGAAAGATTTTATCTATCCTCAACTTTATCGATCACATACCAAAAATAAAAGAACAATGTCATATATTCTAAATTGTAATACATAAAACTTAGAAAATAAAAGAAAAAACTAATTAAATATACCTGCAATATCAGAACTGGGGACATTAAGGATTGGAAGAATGTCATTATGGACGTTTTGTAGGTTGAATGTTTTGGTATTGGCTAATCATTATAAAAGAAAGACAAGACATTAAAATCAAAATCTTAAATAGCTAGAAAGAAAAATGAAATACAAAAAATAAGACCATACATATGATAGAGAGATTGTATAGTGGTTAAATATATGGTTAAAGTGCATTGTAAAAGTTAGTGGCAGTGAGTAAATAATTAAAATTAGATTAATCAAGAAATTTAAATTTCACTATTGTTTGTCATCATATTAGATACGAATTTGTTTAAAGCAGCTCATTAACTTATCATGAAATTTTCTTCAAGATAGTAGCTCACCTGTCCTATTCCAGAATACCAGTACCACTGACTTCCATATCAAACAGAGAATTGAAATGATCATAGCTAATTATTTAAGTTCTTCTACAACTTAAAATGAAAATTGTGGACAAACGTATGTAAATTAATGAAATCATTCAGATTAGTCCTTTGCAATTAAAGTTTTATTATGAACTAAAAATATGATAATAATAATAATAACAGAAGACTAAGTTTTTAATTTTTTAGTGTTGATGCCAAATAGGCTCCAAGTTTTACTATATATACTTTTAGAGTATGTGATTTTTACAATAACAGATGACTAGCACTTTGTTATTTTTTTAAAACTTCTGCTTTGTTCGTAATCTCAAATTGATGGATTGTATAGTTTTTACGCTCAGAATTCAATCGAAAAAAAATAATATGAAGAATAGCTACCTTGATTAGAAGCCGAAGTCAAAATAGAAGTTATTTTGCAAAGCATCCATAACTCAAAATAAAGTATTCATAACTAATAGACCAATTAGAACATAAGATTCCTGAAAAAAGCTCATAATAATAATGGATGTTTTGCAAAAAAGCCCAAACAACTTCTTGATCGAGGATCGATCTAGAAGATTACTATTATTATGAACTTCTTTTAGGAATCTTGTATTGTAATTGGTCTATTAGTTATAATTTATAATTTATACAACTCTGAAATAAAAAAGAGATGTTTTTAAAAAGGAAAATGCTAAACATCAAGATAAGTTATCTTGACAAAATAACTTGAATGATGTGACAATTTAGGTGGCAAGTAATGAGTGATAAACTAAATATTGATTAATGATAGAATGGTGCATCGCTCAGGTTATTTTTTATGATAATTTATTAAGATCAGTAGCATTATTCTAATATACTGGAAAATACTAAACATCGTGATAAATTATCTGAAAAAAAGAACTTAAATGATGTGGCAACTTATATGGAAAGTGATGAGTGAATCGTACACTAAATGTTGACAAACGATAGAATGTCAAATCATTCAAGTTCTTTTTTCAGCACAGTTTGTCAAGATGTGTATTACCCTAATATAATAGAAAATGCAAAATATCATGAAGCATTATCTTGATAAAATTACTTACTGTTGTGGCAACTTGGGTGGCAAGTAATGAGTGAATCATACACTAAATATTAACAAATGATAGAATGTCACATCATTCAAGTTATTTTTTATAATAGTTTGTCAATGTGTATCACACTACACTAATATAATGAAAAAGGCTAATAAATATCATAATAAGTTATCTTAATAAAATAACGTGAATGACATGGCAACTTAGATGGAAAGTAATGAGTTAATTATATACTAAATATTAAGAAATGATAGAATTCCACATCATTCAAGTTATTTTTTCATGATAGTTTGTCAAGATATGTAGTATTACTAATAATAGCAAATGCTAAATATCATGATAAGTTATCCTGACAAAATACCTTAGATCTTAAGTGTCAGGTTATGAGTGAATCATATACTAAATATTGACAAATGATAGAAAATATTAAATATTATGATAAGTTATCTTGACAAAATAATTTGAATGATATGATAACTTAGGTAGCGAGTATAAGTGAGTCATACACTAAATATTGACAAATGATATAATATCACATCATTTAAGTTATTTTTTAATATTAGTTTTTCATGGTGTATAACGTTACTTTAATATAATAGAAAATACTAAATATTATGATAAGTTATTTTGACAAAATAACTTGAATGATGTGACAACCCAGGTGATAAATAATGAGTGAATCATACACAAAAATTTGATAAATTATAGTATGCCACATCATTCTAGTCATTTTTTTATAGTAATTTGTCAAGATGTATAGCATTACTATAATCATAAGGCGAACCATATGCACTTTCCCTCGTACTGAGTACAAGGAGCAATATTACAATAATCTAAACTACATTTGCTCGGTTGACCAAATCTAAACCACCAGTGTTATTCCATCTGGAGAATCAGAATAGTTGTGATCATGATCACTTGCCACGATATAGTTTTTAATTATACTAAGAATGGTTATACATCAAGCAGGACATCAGACGTTGCAGATTCATATAGAATACAAATATGCTATATTGTTACCCACGCTTCACAAGTAGTTTAGCTAGAATATCATTTTTTAACCCTAAGAATCACTAATTTTTCCTTCATCAAAGTATGCATTTCATCTTGGTTACTAGCACTTGATACGTTCATTGAAAGATCCATTCAAAAGGAGTGAAAAGAGGAATAAAGACAATATAAATGATATAACAGATTTTGAAATGAAAATAATTTTCTTACTTATACCTTGTGATATCGATTACCATTCTCATAAAATATTTTTAAATATAATAGGAAACAATACCTTCAGCTATAAAGTTGATACAAAATTATCAGAATAAATAAATGCAGTTTAAAGATATTTAGATATTTTAATTAAATTTCTTATATGCTTTCAAGACACATGCTTTAATAGTTTAATTGGTCCAGAAAAAAAAGTAGTACTTTCACTAAGTAATATTGGATTGAACCAAAAATAGATAAATATTCACCAATTACGATTAAGAGATAAAGATTTAAATAAAATACATATTGGTAACAACCCATAGAAATAGAGAACTAATATAAAGGGAAAGCAAGAAAATTTATAAGCATGTCCCTATTGTGTATTCACATCTAGGTTCAATTTTAGCATAAGTTATAGAAGCCTCAATTCTTTTTGAATATATATAGAATGTTATCAAGTTAAAATCTCACCAATGTTTTTACATTTGGAATTGTGTACATAAATGTTTGTTAAGTGGATTCTACACTTAATTTTACTATCCTTTCAAGCTTAAGAACTACTCGTCTTTGAGCTCTTTTTATCCGATTTTGTTGTTTTTAGTGTATATCTCAGGTTCATAAACTAAGGAATACCGACTTTTGAAGAGAAATCGAGGTTTAATCGAGGCAATTTAGACCAATTACAAGCAAAGACGGGCAAACACTGTCATAGCAGAGTGAATCAGCACCAACAGAAGTGAAAACTAGGCAAAAACTGGGCGCCGCAGCGCCAACTTGGCGCTACGGCACCAAAAGTTCTAGTAACTTGGTGCTAAAGTGCCAGGAGGTGGCGCCAAAATGCCACGAAATGGCACCACAGCGTCACTTGCACGGCGCTACAGTGCCGTGACATATATCCCGTGGGACCGTAGCGCCACGCTCATGGTGGCACCGCGACGCCATCTCCTGAGTGCTGTGGCACCACAGCGCCACGGCTCGGTACTGCAGTGCCATCATCTAGACCATCTCGGTGCAACGGTGCCAAATTTGGCGCCGCAGCACCGCAAGGTGCATACATATTGCAGAATTCCTGGATCATGGCCAGTTCTGCTTCCAGTATTTAACCTCTCTTCGAATCGTCTGTGGGCATCACAGAGAAACCCTAGTAGCCAAAGTTTGAGAGAGTTTTAGAGAGTTTTTAGAGGAGAAACAACAAGCAACAGGGGGATTCGGGAAGAGACTAGCGGATTGAACAAGGTTCAAAGAGTTTTTCTTTATCTTTCCTCTGTTTCTTCCTTTAGTTTTCTGCTATGGATGTGTATAAACTATATCATTATTGTTGTTGTGTTCTTCCTTGCATAACTATGAACTAAGCTCTTTCTCTAGGGATGTAACCAAACTTCTAATGTTATTCAATTGCTTTATTTCTCTCACTTATTCTTGATATCCATTGATGAGTTAATTGCCCTATTTTATGCTTAATGCTTCCGTTCATCTGGCCATTGAACTGATTATTGTGTGAAATCTATATAAACTTGGAAAGGAGAGTGTAGATTTGGACATAGGTTAAATAACGTAGGATTGCCTAGTATAGGGTGAGTTTACATAGGATAGGAATATACCTAAGTAACTTATGCAATCTTGTATGAGAATTACCAAGCTTAACGAGTTTAATCAATTTATGTTAGGAGTAACATACTATCTTGTTTAAGTACTTTCACCCATATTTTGAAAAGGAATTATTAAATACCATTGAATTCCCGGTTATTAATTCTAAGTGGATGATTGAATGGTGAGAAAAACTAGTAATTGAAGGAGTTAGAGGAGAGATTGCATCCCTAAGGTTTTTATCATTGTCATAAAACTATCTTTCGTTGTTTAGTGTTAATTTCCATTATTTCCTTTTCTATTGAATTCACATTTTAATTTCGGTTTGAAACAACTACTTATTGTCGTTTAGATAAATCACAAACTAGTTTTAGTTGGTACTTAGCATTTGTAATTCACTTGCTCCTAGTGGGATTTGACACTCAACTACCATCTATATTACTTGTTACGACCCGTATACTTGCAGTGTTTTGTGAGTTAGAAATAGCCCAACAACGTTACACTAAATATTTGATCAACCTTTAATTAAGATTCGATCCGATGAATGTCTCCTAATAAAATAACGATATGTATATTCCTAACAAAAATTATCAAACGTTGTTTATTATTAGTCCAAGATAATGTCATGATATATGATCAAGATAACAAAATAGAATAAATTTACATAACTCAAACTGATTGATCACTCTTACCTTCATTAACTCGGAGGACATAAGTAAATTTCGTAGTTTTGGGACTACAATCAATCATATGAGAGAATATTAAATAGGCCATCAACGGTTCAATATAATGGTATTGCTTAAAGAATACTGGAGCTCGGAGATGAATGATCGTGAATAAAAAAAAAGGGAGGCTTTTTTATTTGTAAAAAGCAAAATGTCATGATAAGTTATCTTAATAAAATAACTTGAATGAAATGGCAACTTAGATGACAAGTAATGAGTAAATCATACCCTAAATATTGACAAATGATATAATGCCATATTATTCAGATTATTTTTCATGATAGTTTGTCAAGATATGTAGCAACTTAGATGGCAAGTAATAAATGAGATATCTTAACAAAAAAAAACTTGAATGTATGACAACTTAGATGGCAAGTAACAAAGGAGATATAAACCAAATATTGGCATTTGATACAATGCCACGTTATTCAAGTTATTTTTCATGATTTATCAATATGTACGTTATCTTGACAAAATAACTTGAATGATATGATAATTTAGGTGGAAAGTAATGAATGAATCATATACAAAATATTAATAAATGAGAGAATATCATATCATTCAAATTATTTTCTCACGATAGTTTGTCCGGATGTGTATCATTACTCTAATATAATGGAAAATGCTAAATATCAAGATAAGTTACCTTGGTTAAATAACTTGAATGATGTGTCAATTTAGATAGCAAGTAATTAGCGAATCATACAACTAAATACTAATAAATGATAGAATACCACATTGTTCAAGTTCTTTTTTCATGATAGTTTATCAAGATGTGTAGCATTACACTAATATAATATAAAATGCTAAATATCATGATAAATTATCTTGACAAACTAACTTAAATAACAAAATAATTTGGGTAGCGGTTAATGAGTGATCGTGCATTAAATATTAACAAATGATAAAATGTGACATCACTCAAGTTATTTTTCATGATAATTTGCCTAGATGTGTAGCATTACTCTAATATAATAAAAAATGCTAAATATCATGATAAGTTATTTTGACAAAATAAGTTGAATGATGTGGTAACTTAGGTGGCAAGTAATGAGTGAATTGGACACTAAATATTAACTAATAATAGAATGCCACATAATTCAAGTTATTTTTTTATGATCATTTTTCAAGATGTGTAGTAATATTATTATAATCATAAAGTAGACCATACGTACTTTCATTCATATTGAGTATACGAAGCAATATTACAATAATCCAAATTGCATTTTGCTCAGGTGACCAAAATCCAAATACCTGTGTTATTCTATCTACAGAACCAGAATGGTTATGGTCATAATCATTTATTACGATATAATTTTTAATCACACTAAGAATGGTCGTATATCAAGCAGCGCATGAGATATTGCAAATTCATATTGAATACAAATAAGCTAAGTTATTGCTAATATTTCATAGGTAGCTCAACTAGAATATCATTTGTGAGCCTACAAATCATTAATTTTACCTTTATATTATACATTTTTTCTTGGTTACTAGTACCTTGATATGTTCATTAAAAGATACATTTGAAAGCATAAAATGAGGAATAAAGATAATCTTAATGATATAGCAAGTTTTGAAATAAAAATAATTTGTTACTCGTACCCTGCGACATCGGTTATCATACTCTTGAAATATTTTTAAATACAATAGAAAACAATGCTTTTAGTAGTCACTACAACAAATTATTCTTTTTACAACTAGTATTTATAACGCACTTTTACTTATATTGTAAAAGATATTTTTTTTGCAACTTACATAGAGCATTTAACAAGGGGTACTTGTAAATGTCACTTTAAAAACCTTAACAATAAGAGGATAGGTAAAGATAAATACAAAGTTATTTTATTCACAATATTCTATTTATACTTGTAATTATTTGTTATTGACAACTGGCATTATTAGTATTTACAAGAGAAAAAGAGACTTGAAATAGTAAAAACATAGTAGGAAAAAAAATAAGAAATGCTAAACGAAAATTTTAATTTCTTTAGTCTCAGAATCTCTAAAATCCTCAAGTCCCCTTTAGCTTCTAATCCCAAATTTATCTTTCAAATTTCCCAAAACAGAGTTAATATTAGAAGAAATAGCATGCTGTGGTAGTAGACTAGCAAGGTGGTCTTGTTTGAGTTCCCTTCTATAGACAAGTGTCCTCTGAGTATATTTAGGTAGATGTGACTACCAGCTCGACGAACGTTTTTGTGGTTTGTGATTTGTGGGTCATCTGAGCTCTTTGTCCAATTTATAGATCTTCTGCATGGTTAAATAGTAACAGCAGTTCTAGTTTTAAAAATACTATTTTGAGCTCAAAATAGAGTTACCCTGACCACAAATCTTGTAAAAAGATTTTAAATTTGATCATATTTTGCTAAATACTTTCTAGGTCAAGTTTCCTTGTTGTAGTTTGAGTTTTATTTTTCTTTTAGTTCCACTTTTGTATCCATGAGTTATACATTCCTCATCTTGCTAATTTTTACTTTTGCCTTCTACGAGTTTAACCATTTTTCTATTTGGGATAAATGTGGTAAAGCTTTCAATAAAGCTGGATTTGCCACTGATTTTGCTGAAGCATGAAACAATACTTATTTTCTCTAAATCTGCACTCATAGAAGACCATAGCCATCATGAGGTATCTCACCAAGCACCAGGTACCAATATACTTAAGTTTAAATCTCTCTTTTCATCTGTATTTCACTTTTGTGCTGGTATTAGTAATGCAATAGAAGCGAATTAGTTTATATATTAAATTTATATTCCTTATTCTTTGTATTTAATTGTACTCATAGAAGCTACGATCATGTTGGAAATTTTATGTTTCGTATTGAGTAATATTTTCATATGTTTTTGACTTTTTCTTAACCTACTAAATTATGTTCCATAGCTTTATAATGTCCACCTGTAAATTTGTGCTCTGCTTATTTGATTGCAGATTATGAGAACTTAACAGATTCTCTTAAACTTGCTTAAATTCTTGATCTGTAAACTTTTATACCCTTTTCTTTTATAAAATTATGTTATGGTATCCACTACCTTGGTCGTTAGTGTAGAAATGACCAGCATGAAAAGATTTCTTTTTCTTGTTGTGTCATCCTTGCCATCACCTAAATTCATAAGATCTTTTGTGGGCTTGAAAAGCTTGTATAATGATTTGCAGAATTAGACTAGTTAGGCTTTACATCTTAAATTGTGATTTTTTATTATTTGCCTCTAATTGTTTTGAGAACCCAAGCACTAACTAGTTGTGATAACTTTTTGGTGAAACTAGTGATGTTTTCCTCTTACCATTTACGTGTTCTATTATCCTTTTTTCCCTTGGTACTATTGCAATTTTTAGAAAAGAAAAAAAAAAAGAAAAAAGAAAATAAAACCAAAATAGAGCAGACCAGCCAATCTTCCCCATAGCATTCCAAAGATAACTCTTACTTTCTGTGACTTGGTTGGATCCTTAACAAGACTTAGTGTGTATTTGTTTGAGATTACTTATGTATTAGGTGTATATATGGCTCACTGATACATTACTTACATGACTCACTCATTTATTCATGTAATAATATGTGGGACTCTATTATTCGTGGGGACCTATCAAACTTAATTTAAGCCTTCCAAAGATTGTACAATTGTTTGAGAAGAACCAATTTTGAATTCAGATTCTCCGTTCTTGGATTTTATAGCATTTAATCTTGGATAAAATCTATTTACTAATTCATCTATAAATAATAGGATTTTGTGATCTGCTTATAATGAATTTTCATGAGTTGCTACTATTGACTATAAAACACCTAGGAAGTTTTAGTCATACGTAAGCTCTGTTCTCTAAAAAAAACCTTTGTTCATTTTTCTGCTTTTTTTTCAGTTATGATTAAGAAGTTGGTGGGAAATTTATGTGTTTTAATTATTCTCTTTGTTCTAAGAAAAATTAGATTCCTTTGTTCTTTTTGTCATTGAGACTTTTTTTTTCAAATTATTATGATTATCTAGTACGATATTTTTAAATTTTGAAAGACAAAAAAATCTGAAACACATAACATTTATTTGCGCAAATAATTTGGCATTTATATGGACAACGAATATAGTTTGATTAATAACGATCTCTAATTTTATTATTAACTCTTGTATTCAGATGTTCATGAAGTCATTTTGCTGCTATTTGTAGTATTTACATGGCATGGCTGCTCATGGAGTTTATTACCTGCATCGCCTTGGACTAACACTTCAAGATACTGGGTTCTTTTTACTCCTAGTGAGTACCACTTTCTGTGTTTGGAGTATATAATCATTGAGTATGGTTTCTATTTGATTTTACGTCTATTATTTTTTTGTTACCTTAGGAGCTTGGTCCAGATAGAGATTATATCAGTGAGACTCTCTTCTCAGTCGTCTTTTTTTTCCTTGTATTGGTAAGTTCTCATAATTGCTTATTTTCTATTTTTAAATTATCATGAAATTTTCTCAGTTTTTTTCCTTTCGTGTTTAGATGTGCCTCTTTATGTTATAATGTTCATATTTTCAGTATCTGCTTCATATTTTATGTTAGGTCATGGCACTTATAAAGCACTTTGAAAGACCTTTTTTGTTGCAGTGGGAACACACGAAACAAAAATATAAATATGTTGATTTAATCTTTTCCTTCTTTTATGCTTAAAATTTTTGCTATATGAAATAGATAAAATGGGGCTCTTTTTTTATTCATTCACAATGAATTTCTATATATTTAAAGAATTATTTGTATCTAAAGAAAATTACATGGAGAACTATGATATATGCCATAACATATTGTGCTAGGCTGCTAGCTATAGAGTGCTAACTATGGATATCTATAGCAAAACTAGTTTTTGTGCAAGTTGTATTCCTTATTATTGTTGATCTATGGGAAATGGATGAAAATAGTTGCAGGAAAAAAATGAGATATATGTTATTGACATCAATGTCTATAACATGTATATTAGTCTCTCATTATTATTTACTAGTTTTTTAATCAAGTACTCAAGGAAGAATCCTTATTCAGTCAATTCATTTTCCACTAGAGAAGCAATAGCAAATTTATTTTCTAAGTTTATATTAGTTATGCTAAAATAATATTGCAGCATTTATTCTCTTATTTGTAGTGAGGTGGAAAATGAGACTCTTAAATTACAGTGCCTAATGAAAATCAACCTCCAACAACTAAAGAATAAAAAAGCATGTGAGATTTTACACTCGTTCAGTTCAAGAAAACTTTGAAGGACCTTCAATTTCTTTTTTATTTATTTGTTTGTTGACATAGTTTTGTACTTGATAGTGTAAGTAGAAAATTTTATTGGTTAGAACTTGCTTGTATTAATAGTTATTATTTATATGAAATCAAACAATACAATTTATTCTGGTTATGGTTTTTACTTGATTATTTACAATTATTTGTTGGCACGCTTCATGTTGCAACATGACTAGTTTTACGGTAATGTTACAACATGCGACTAAATATTTGATCTGAATAGTTTTTCAGTATTTTCCGTATAGGTTTTTCAGCATTTTCTATATTTTCCTTCTATATGCTTTAGGTCACGATTTGTATTGTTGTCAATCATAAAAATATGATCTTATTAATGCATAGACATATTCAATTAAGCAAGAAGACATAATCAATTAAGGAAGTATGGGTAAGTATTTCTTACCATAATTTGTTTTGAGTATATGTCTATTTTTCATTAAGGAAATTCTTTTAAATGAATATTATATGTGTAATATCTTTTATGGAAGTTTCTTTAACCCATTTGTGATGATTCTCACTGATTAAAGTTACCCTAATTCGTGCAATTAGTTGTCAAAAATATTTGAGTAACTGATTATTTTATTTCAGAAAAATATTCTGATAGTTTCCTTTTCTGTTACAACATGACTGGTTGACAGTACTTTAGATTTACAACATTTCTGTTACTCAAGAGTAGCTTTAGGTAGAGAAACCACTATTGTATTTTTCGGTTATAAAAGAAAGGTTTTTCTTTTAGCCATATTTTAGACTTAGGAGGTATCCTAGTCGTTTGAGTGACAGTGCTTCGGGAGAGGTGCTGATTATCTTCAGGAAAAGATCGACTTCAAGTACCTGAAGGGATTTCAGAAGAACGAAGTGAACCTAAGACGAGTGGTGCTCGCTAGACACATTGGTGAAAGAATACATCCACATTGCGATAATCAAAAGAGGGAGCCTTTTATTGTATGAGTCAAATTAGTGTTTGTATTCACTTAAACTTTACTAATAGTGTTTATTCTCTGGGCGTGGCCCCTTGGACGTAGGTTATCGGGAGATAACTGAACCAAGTAAAAATATCTTGTGCCATATTTTTACGATTTTCGCACTACCACCTCACATAATTAATTGAAAATTAATTATATTCGGTAATACCTTATTAACGGATCTAACAAAAATATTACTTACACAAATTAGAATTGAAACAATATTTCAAATATTATTATTAGAGACAAATAGTAGTTTCTAATTGACCAACTATATACATCATATTATTTTTGTTGTAATAATATCCAATAACAACTTTCACAACTAACGTATTATGTTATTTTTTTTTTTTTCACAACAAGTCTTTTACAGCTTACATCTTATGCTGTGAAAACAACTAACACGCAGATTCAAAGGTTTTTCTACAATAGGCTATATTAGGTTTTATAATTTACATTACGCATTGTAATAACCACCTATTCTTTTACAGCATGGATATATACGAGATCACTATACATATTATAACTAACTTTTAACAACATTCATTAATTGTTGTAAAAAAAACTTTTTCTTGTTATGAGTAAAGTTGGTACCAAGTTATCTGAATAATTATATGTAGTTTAAGAATACTTTAAGCATTTTTATTAAGTTTCTTAAGATGCCTTCAAAACACCAGTTATAATAATTTAATTGGTCCAGAAAAATCATGAGTACTTTTACTAAGTAATATTACATTGAACCAGAAATAGATAAATGTTAACCAATTATAATCAAGAGATAAAGACCAGAATAAAATACATATTGTTAACAACTCATAGAAACTGAGAACTAATATAAAGGGAAAGTAAGAAAATATATATGCATACATCCCTATTATGCATTCATATTTAGCTTCAATTTTAGCATAAGTCATAAAAGCCTCAATTCTTTTTGGATATACATGTATAGAGAATGTTATCAAGTATATATCCTTATCAATATTTTTACATTTGAAATTGTATACATAAGTATTATACTAAATATTATGCCCACTCTTAATTAAGATTCAGTATAATGAATACCTCCTAATGAAATCACGATATATATATCCCCAATAAAAATGATCAAACGCTGTTATTTATTGGTTCAAGATAATTTCACGATGTGCGATCAAGATAATAAAATAGAAATAGAATAAATTCATATAACTCAAGTTGATTGGTCACTCTTACCTTCATAAACTCTAAGACTATAAGTAAATTTTGTAGTTTTGGGGCTATATTGATCATAGAAGAAAATATTAAATAGGTCATCAATGGTTCAAAATAATAATATTGCTTGGAGAATACTTGCTTGGAAATTAATAGTTGTGGAAAAAAAAAAAAAAGCAAAAAAGCAAGTCTTTTCTATTTTAGGTTTCAAAAAACAACTCATTTTTTATTTTTCACTTATTAATGGTAACTCCAATAGGTGATATAGTAATTAAGTAAGAAACAAGAGAATAAAAAAAAAAAAAAAACAAAAACTAAATATAAAATATTTATAACAACCCATGTAAATGTATACAACCCTTAGCTCATCCAGCAACTTAACACTACTTTCCAACTTAAGAAGAAGAAAGAGAGGCTGCCTTCCAACTTAAAAATGCTAAAATTGAAGAGAAAAGTTTACTCCAAATCATACAAGTGTCTTCAATAATTTATCAAAATAGAAAAGGATATCTTCTTCCCATTTTTAATTTAATTTCATTGATTATTCTTTTAGAGTTTAGTAAGTTTACATTATTGTGAAAAGAAAAGTATTTTTGTTAGATTATATCAATATATATATATTTAGAATGAATTATATCATATTTACCCAAAGGATTAATCTATTGAAACCCTTTTTTTTCTCTCCAAATTAATTTTCTAAATAAATTCCTCTTTAAAATTTGAAAAATTCAATATTTTATTAATACACAATTTTTAAATATTCCAAATTTGATAAAATCAAATCTTGAAATTACTTTTTACACTCATAAATTTTGAAGATCTCCCACTTATTTTCTCATTCTTAACCTGAAATTTGATAATAATGAATGCTTTACAAAAAAACCCAAATAACTTCTTAATCAAGGATCGATCTAGAAGTGTACTATTATTATAAACTTCTTTTAAGAATCTTGTATTCTAATTGGTCTATTTGTTATCATTTATGATATATATACAACTCCGAAAAGAAAAAGAGACATTTTTAAAAATAAAAATGCTAAACATCAAGGTAAGTTATCATGACAAAATAACTTGATGATGTGCCAACTTAGGTGGTAAGTAATGAGTGAATCACAAACTAAATATTGCTTAATGATGGAATACTATATCATTCAGATTATTTTTCATGATAGTTTATCAAGATTAGAAGCATTACTCTAATATAATAAAAAATACTAAACATCATACTAAATATCATGAAAAAATAACTTAAATAATGTCGCAACTTAATAGATCTTTCAATGAACGTATCAAGTACTAGTAACCAATAAGAAATATATATTTTGATGAAGGCAAAATTAGTGATTCGTAAGCTTAAAAACGATATTCTAGCTGAGCTACCTGTGAAGCGTGAGTAACAACTTAGCATGTTTGTATTCTATATTAATTTGTAACGTCTAATATCCTACTTGATGTATAATCATTTTTAGTGTGATTAAAAATTATATCGAGGCAAGTGATCGTGATCACAACCATTCTGGTTCTCCAGATGGAATAACATTGGTATTTTAACTTGGGTCAACCGAGCAAATATAGTTGGGATTATTACAATATTGCTCCCCTTATTTAATGTGAGGGAAAGTGCATATGGTCCACCTTATGATTACAGAAATGCTTCACATCTTGATGAGCTATTATGAAAAAATGATTAGAATGATGTGGCATACTATAATTCGTCAATATTTTTTATATAATTCACTCATTACTTATCACCTGAGTTGCCATATCATTTAAGTTATTTTGTTAAGATAACTTATCATAATATTTAGTATTTTCCATTATATTAAGGTAATATTACACATCATGACAAATTACTATTAAAAAATAATTTAAATGATATGACATTATATCATTTGTTAATATTTAATGTATGATTCACTCATTACTTGCCACCTAAGTTATTACATCATTCAAGTTATTTTGTCAACATAATTTACCATAATGTTTAACATTTTCTATTATATTATAGTAACAATAATGCGACATATCTTAACAAACTATCATGAAAAAATAACTGTGTCGTTCTATCATTTGTCAATATTTAGTATATGATTCACTCATAACCTGGCACTTGAGATTCAAGGTATTTTTTCAGGATAACTTATCATGATATTTAGCATTTACCATTATTAGTAATGCTACATATCTTGATAAACTATCATGAAAAAATAATTTGAATGACGAGTTTTATCATTTCTTAATATTTAGTGTATAATTCACTCGTTACCTTCCACCTAAGTTATCACATCATTCACGTTATTTTCTCAAGATAACTTATTATGATGTTTATTAGCCTTTTTGATTATATTAGAGTAGTGTGACACATCTTGATAACTTATTATGAAAAATAACTTGAATGATGCTCATGTTATGAAGTGTTTTTAAATACATAAGGAAACAATATCTTCAGCTGTAAAGTTGACACCAAATTGTCAGAATAATTAATTGCAGTTTGAAGATATTTAAGCATTTCCATTAAAATTTCTTATAAATGCCTTTAAAACACATGTTTTAAAAATTTAATTGGTCTAGAAAAAGCAGGAGCAGTTTCACTAAGTAATATTAGATTGAACCAAAAAATAGATAAATGTTCACCAATTATGATCAAGAAATAAAGACCAAGTAAAATATTTATTGGTAACTAACTCCTAGAAATAGAGAATTAATATAAAGAAAAATAATAAAATTTATAAATATGCATTCCTATTGTGCATTTACATCTAGGTTCAATTTTAGCATAAGTTATAGAAGCCTTAATTATTTTTGAATATATATAGAATGTTATCACGTATAAAATCTTACAAATATTTCCATATTTGGAATTGTGTACATAAACGTTATACTAAATATTGTGTCAACTTTTAATTAAGATTCAGTCCGATGAATGTCTCCTAATGAAATAACGATACGTATATCTACAACAAAAATGATCAAACGTTGTTTATTGTTGATCCAAGATAATTTTATGATCTATAATCAAGACAACAAAATAGAACAAATTTACATAACTCAAACTGATTGATCACTCTTACCTTCATTAACTCTGAGAATATAAGTAAATTTTGTAGTTTTGGGATTACATCAATCATCCGCAAAGGAAAAAAAAAAAAGGAGGCTTTCTATTTAGAAAAAGTAAAATATCATAATAAGTTATTGGGCGCGTCTACAGTAGGGGCGCCCCTACGTAGGGCCCTGTCTATTTACCGTTGGATGAGAATCTGTATATAAATAGATTCTCCACAGATTCCCGTTATTCCCCACAGATTCCCATCCAACGATAATTAAGGCATGACCCTACGTAGGGACGCCCCTACCGTAGCCATCCCCTAAGTTATTTTGATAAAATAACTTGAATGAAGTGGCAACTTAGGTGGTAAGTAATCAGTAAATCATACACTAAATATTGACAAATAAAAGAATATCATATCATTCAGATTATTTTTTATGATATCGAGATATGTAGTATTACTCTAAAATAATAGAAAATGTTAAAAATCATGATAAGTTATCTTGACAAAAAAAATATAAATGTGTGCCAACTCAGATGGCAAGTAATAAATGAATCATAAACCAAATATTGACACTTGATAGAATGCCATATTATTCAAGTTATTTTTTCATGATAATTTATCAAAATGTGTTACATTACTTATAATGAAAAATATTAAATATTATTGTACGTTAGCTTGACAAAATAACTTGAATAATGTGGCAATTTAAGTGGTAAGTAATGAGTGAATCATACACTAAATATTAATAAATAATAGAATGTCACATCAATCAAGTTATTTTCTCACGATAGTTTGTCAGGAAATATTACATTACTCTAATATAATAGAAAATGCTAAATATCATGATAAGTTATCTTAGCAGCATAACTTGAATGATGTGTTAATTTAGGTGGCAAGTAATAGGTGAATTATATACTAATATTAACAAATGATAGAATATCATATTGTTTAAGTTAATTTTTCATTATAGTTTATCAAGATGTGTAGCATTACACTAATATAATATAAAATGCTAAATATCATGACAAATTATCTTGATAAACTAATTTGAATGACAAAGTAATTTGGGTAGTGGTTAATGAGTGAATTATACACTAAATATTGACAAATGATAGAATGCGACATCACTCAAGTTATTTTTCATGATAATTTGTCTAAATGTGTAGCATTACTCTAATATAATAAAACATACTAAACATCATGATAAGTTATTTTGACAAAATAAGTTGAATGATATGGTAACTTAGGTAGTAATAATGAGTGAATCGGACACTAAATATTGACTAATGACAAAATACCACATAATTCAAGTCATTTTTTCATGATCGTTTATCAAGATGTGTAGTAATATTATTATAATCATAAAGTGGACCATATGCACTTTTTTTCATATTGAGTACACGAAGTAATATTATAATAATTTAAGTTGCATTTACTTAGGTGACCAAATCCTAAATACCTGTGTTCTTCTATCTACAAAACCAGAATGGTTGTGGTCATAATTATTTGTCATGATATAGTTTTTAATTACACCAAGAATGGTCGTATATCAAATACTAATAATGGTCGTATATCATATAGCGCGTGAGACATTGCAAATTCATATAGAATACAAATATGCTAAGCTATTGCCCACGTTTCATAGGTAGCTCAACTAGAATATCATTTGTGTGCCTAAAAATCGTTAATTTTGCCTTTATCAAATTATGCATTTTTTTTTGTTCTTAGCACCTTGATACGTTCATTAAAAGATCCATTTGAAAGCACTAAAGAGAGGAACAAAGACAATCTAAATAATATATCAGGTTTTGAAATGAAAATAATTTGTTACTTATACCTTGTGATATTGGTTACCATATTCTAGAAATATTTTTAAATACAATAGAAAATAATGTTTTTATCAGTAAAGTTAGCACCAAATTATTTGAATAATTAAATGTAGTTTAAAGATACTTAAGCATTTCCATTGAGTTTTTTAAGATGTCTTCAAAACACATGTCTTAATAATTTAATTAGTCCGGACAAAGCATGAGTACTTTCACTAAGTAATATAACATTGAATCAGAAATAGATAAATGTTAACCAATTAAGATCAAGAGATAAAGACCTAAATAAAATATATATTATTAACAACGTATAGAAACTGAGAACTAATATAAAGGGAAAGCAAGAAAATATATAAACATGCATCCTTATTGCGTATTCACATTTAGGTTAAATTTTAGCATAAGTCACAAAAATCTCAATTATTTTTGGATATATATGTATAGAGAATGTTATCAAGCATAAAACCTTACCAGTATTTCCATATTTGAAATTGTATACATAAGTGTTATACCAAATATTGTGTCTACTCTTAATTAATATTCGGCACAATGAATACCACATAATGAAATCACGATATATATATCCCCAACAAAAATGATCAAATGTTATTATTTATTGGTTTAAGATAATTTCACGATGTGTGATAGAGGCAATAAAATAGAAGAAATTTACATAACTAAAGTTGATTGATCACTCTTACATTCATGAACTCTAAGGCCTTAAGTAAATTTTGTAGTTTTAGGACAACATCAATCATTGGAGAAAATATTAAATAGGCCATCAACAGTTTAAAACAATAGTATTGCTTAGAGAATACTAGTGCTTGGAGATTAACAGTCACAAAGAGAAAAAAAAAAAAGAAAAACGGCCGAGTCTTTTCTATTTTAGGTTTCAAAAAATAACTCGTTTTTTTATTTTTCACTTATTAAAGCAACTCCAATTGATGATATAGTAATAAAGCAAGAAACAAGAGAATAAAAAGAAAAAAGAAGAAAAATAAAAACTGAATAGAATATTTGTAATAACCTATATAAACTTATACAACACTTAGCTCATCCAACAACCTAACACTACTTTCCAATTTAAGAAGAAAAAATAAAGAAGAAGAAGAGAGACTACCTTCAACCTTAAGAAAGCTAAAGAAGAAGAGAAAAGTAGACTCCAAATCACACGAGTGTCATCAACAATTTATCAAAATGGAAAAATGTATCTTCTTCCCATCTTTAATTTAATTTCTTTGATTGCTCTTTTAGGGTTTAATAAGTTTATGTTATTGTGAAAAGAAAATTATTTTCATTAGATTATATCAATATATATCTATAGATTGAATTATATCATGTTTACCCAAAGGATTGCTCTACTGAGACCCTCTTTTTTCTCTCCAAAATATTTTTCTAAATAAACCCATCTTTAAAATTTGAAAATTCAACATTTTCTTAAAACACCATTTTTAAATATTCCAAATTTGAAAAAATCAAAATTTGAAATTGCTTTTCCCACTCATTAATTTTGAAGGTCTTCCACCCATTTTCTTATTATTATTCTTCAACTTTTGCTTTCTTAAAAGGACTCACCATACGCATTAAAGTATTGATCTTTTTTGTTTAAAAGAATATATAAACTAACTTTAAGGGTTAAATATGAATATTAATGTTTTTTTAATTTTATTCTTATTTCTTTTCCAAAAATTTAGAGTTCTTATGTTATTTTTTTAGGCTTTTGGGGAGAGATATAATTATTTTTAAGGTTTATGAGATTGTGTATTCTTTTTTTAGGTTTCACTTAATTATAGGAGTTGAGTATAGTAAATGTAGACCAAAAGAAATTAGCTATTTGGTCACTATTAACTTGAACTTTGAGGATTTTGTTGTTTTGAAACTACATCGATTATAGAAGAGAATAATAATTAAATAGGCCATCAATGGTTCGAGACACCATTGTTCAATTTGGGGAGGAAGAAGCTCCTTGACTTTTTTTTTCCAATATTACTATTAATGGGTATCTTTCGAATTAAATTAAATCTCATCTATGTGCACCTCTTTATTTTCTATATTATTGGTTCTATTTTTTTCTTTATTTATTAAAGTTCATTTTAATTTTTATTTAGGTTCTACGATTTGCTGCTTAATATATGAGTAATTCTCAATTTATCAATTTGATGGGTTCCACTATAGACCAGGAAGGCCTTGCAACTTGTTGAATCTATTCTGTGAGTAACCTCTTTTTATTTCTCACTTGTTAAAAGCAACTCTAAGGGGTAATATAGTAATTTTGCAAGAAGCAAGAGCATAAATAAAAACTAAGTAGGAAATATTTATAATAACCTATTTAAACGTATACTACCCTGGAGGTGTCAATTAGGTCAAGCTACCCATGGAAGACTCGACCCAACCTTGAATAGTGTAGGACCAGGCCAGGCTCGGTAAGCACTATTCATGGGCTTGGCCGGGCTCTATACTTTAAGGCCACGTTTGGAATGCAGGATAAAGATGGGATTGGATTGGATTAAATTAATCCCATGTTTGGTGCATGTATATGAGAGAGATTGGATTGGATTAAAATAATCTCCTTAGAAGGGGATAATCTTATCCTCTTGAGAATTTGGGATTAGAAGGGATCAGGAATTTGAATAAAAATAATAGAATGTTTTGAAGTAGTAATAAATGATACTTTTGAAATTCTTTTAAAAGCGGTAAAACCAGAAATGGTATTTTTTAAAATATTTTTTAAAAGTGGTATTTTTCAAAATAATTTTACAAAAAAAATGTCATTTTCCAAAAATAAGTTTTAAAAGTGGTAATTTTCAAAAAAAAATTTTAAAAGTAGTATTTTCAAAACATTTTTTATAAGTGGTATTTTTGTAAATAATTTTTCAAAAAAAATGTCATTTTCCAAAAATAAGTTTTAAAATTGTAATTTTCAAAATATTTTTTAAAAAATTGTATTTTCCAAAATATTTTTTTAAAAGTGGTATTTTTGGAAATAAGTTTTTAAAAATGATATTTTTACAAAATTGATTTCTAAAAATGGTACATTTCTAAATTAATTTTCAAAAGTGGTATTTTTCTAAATAATCAAACCTTAAAATTCGTTATTTACCTAAAACTACGAAATACACCTATCCTAACTAAAAGTAGCATACCAATAATAGGATAGGATTGGACTGGACTATAATTCCAACTTATCATATCCAATCCATTCTAATCCAACCCTTTAAAATAGTCCTATCTTATCCTGCATACCAAACGAAGCCTAAGGGACTTGCAGTGGGCCTGAATTTTAGGCCTAGGTACAATATTGGCATATTACGTGCCTGGGCCAGTCCTAACCTATGATGAGACTAGCTTAGCCCTTTCATAATACTTTACAAAATACTATTTTTTGTTGGATTTTATATATGTTTATTTTAAAAATTAACGAAAAAAATTCACAAAACTCAATTTTTACAGTAGATATCACCTCAAAGAATATATTTTTCCAAAAAATAATCAAAAAATGTTAATTTTGGTATAAAAAAGATTATTATATTTTTTTCAAATTAAGGCTGGCCTTGTTGAGGCCCTATAGGGCCTGACCCAGGCTTAATCCTTAGGTTTTTAATTTTATTCTTATTCTGTTTATGGGATATTATTTGTCTTGTGGATTTTGGTAAATAAAGAGATGAATAATGCTTTTATTGGATTGGAAAGTTTTACTATAATAATTTTTATTTCTTTTTTAATCATGACTTGCCAAAGCAAATGAAAAAATAATAAATCTTTTACTAATAATAGTGATGCTCTTAGCTTTTCATTTGACTAGTTATTGAAGTTGGAGTTTGAATTATTATCCTAGTCTTTACTTTCTCTTATAAGAAAAGTATGGAGGTTGTGGACAAATTTTCTTTAGCCCTAGTTTACAGGATCTTTCTTGTCCATATCTTAGTATTATCAGGAGTCTTATAACCTTGTTGTTTGGTTTGATCTTGCTTGATAATAAATATATACTATCTGAATTTCATTCCACAAACTATTGTTGCTATCACTAACTATGGAAATGACTAAATAGTTGCGGATATATGTATTTACTTTATTTAAATCTCCTAATTGACTTTATGTAAGGTATGTAGAATATCTTCGAAGGGAAAAAAAATGTTTATAATGGAATAACTAGTTTCACTCCTTATTGTCTTATGAAATTTGATTGATGTATGATATATTTTGCAGGTTAAAAATGTAGTTGTGGCTTTCAATTATAGTCACGTGGTTCAGAGATCATTACCCGTGTGACCATCTTTTCCTTGATACCAGTTGAATTAAAAGGCTTACACCGAATAATGGAACATATTAGAAGATTATGGTATAAAATCTGTTTTACCCTATACATGTTTATGAATTACTCTCATTGAGAAAATGAGATTAATTTCTTTTTCTTTGTACATTTCTTTAGCTCATGATATGGAGCTCATGTGCATTCATTGGAAGCCAATCTTAGAACTAGTTTGCAATAACTTTCTAGTAGCAGTGACGTTACACTAAATGAATATAGCATTTGAAAAAATAGTTTTTTACAATTATATTTGACAAGCAAAATTGATATTCAAATACAAATTTGAAATATGCTAGAGGTAAACAAATTGGCTATAAATTTAAAAAATTATGAATGTATATCTTCTAGAGACAAGAAATTTTCGTCCCTAAAACTATTTTTAGAGACAAACTATTGTTCTTACTAAGTAGATAATTTTTTTTCTAATTTAGCTTCAAAATGCCTAATTTTTATCTATAAATATTTTTTTAAAAGACAATAGTTTACTATTTCAGAGACAAAATTTTTTGTCTCTACTTTCTACAAAGACAACAAAATTTCGTTTTTGATCATGTAATTAGAGACAAAATTTTGGTCTCTATATATAAATAATTTTGTCTACTATGGTATGCAAATGACAAATTTGTTATTTACAATATGATTTTTGGAGATGACAATATATTATTTCAAAGTCAATTTTTGGTCTCTAAATGCTAGACTTTCAGAGACCAAATATTAGTGGTCTCTAACAACTATTAAAGGCGTATTTTCAGAGACGAATTATGACGAAATAATTTTTCGTCTCTATAAAAGTTTTAGAAACAAATATAAGTATTTTTAAAGACAAAAGAATCCGCCTCTTAAGGCAATTTTTCTTGTAGTCGATTTATTTTTTGGTTAGAAGAAATTTACGTATAATAATAAATTTATGGGACCAAAGACCTTCATGCAAATGGATTGATTGTTAGAACAAACAAAAAGAAAAGAAGGGGAAAAAAAACTAACAAAAAATCCTAAAAAAAAAAAAAAGAAAAGAAAGAAAGATCCTATATAGAAAAGAAGATAAGTTTTCAGAGAAATAGAAGCTACGGCGAGTGCTTTATTAATCACGTTATTTACATAAAATATTTCGAACATTATTATTTATAGGCGCCTAATTTTGACAAATTTTTTTTTTTAAGACGGCGTAATTTGACCCCTTTCTTTTTTAAGAAAATATGTAACTTGACCTTTTGCTAATTATATATTTTCCAAGTATCAATACTTAATTGAAAGGAACTTAAATTTTCTCCTAGTGTCTCTCTATATACACTTGGTTATCTCCTTCAAACGAAAAACGTAAGAATTTTTTGAGATTGTTAAGAAGCCATGGAGCTGGAAACATTTCTGCTCATGAAAATCATGCTCACACTGGTCTCGCTCGGTCTAATTAGCATGCTTCTTAGAGTCTTTCATACTCTGATTCTGAACCCCAGAAGGCTTCGATCAAAACTCCGAAAGCAAGGAATCGGAGGCCCGCCGACTTCGTTTCTACTTGGGAACATTCTTGATATGAAGAGGGCAAAGTCTCAAGTCTCAAATCCATCTCATGGAGAAGAAGGGATTATAGTCCATAACTGTTCTTCTTTACTCTTTCCGTCCTTAGAGCAATGGAGTAAAGAATATGGTACGTAATTTTATTTTCTTAAGTAATTTTATCCTTTGAATTGGGTTTGTTTTGTTTGTAGTCCTTTTTTTTCTTTTTTTTTTTAAGAACTCGAAGAATTTTTTGACTTAGTACAGGTTCAACATTCATGTTCTCGCTTGGGAACTTGCAATATTTGCACATAAACAATCCTGATGTTGTGAAGGAAATAAACACATACACATCTTTTGATTTTGGGAAGCCATCCCACCAACAGAAATTGCTAGGTCCTCTTCTTGGCCAAGGTATTCTGACCTCAAATGATACGACTTGGGCTCACCAAAGAAAAATACTTGCTCCTGAGTTTACTATTGATAGTGTCAAGGTAGGCTTATCAATCGTATTGTTTATGTCAATAGCTTAATCAATTTGGGAGGATTGGCATGTAATTTCACTATACATATTTTTCCTGAGAAACTCGGATAGCTTTATACTCATTACAACTGTCACATACTTCACTTTTTCTTGAATTTTTCTTTGATGCATGATACCTACAAAAAATCTCCCAACGATCCTGCAGTTGTCAAGATATATTTAACCCTCTTATTACCTCTTATATATATTTTTTTTAAGTTGATATTGTTGCAAAACTCACACTCTTGATGATCAGAGATAGTTGACCAAAATTTCCCTCTAAACTTCACTTGTTCAAAACAGCTTATTAGGTCTATTATTTCCACAATAATAATTAAAAAAAAAAAAACGGACTGTTTGGGGTACAGGGACAATAAGGTCATCCTCTGTTGGTCAACTGTAGTTGGTAATAATTTGGAAAACATTTAAGTAGTAGCTAGCATATAACTAGATACATTCAAGATTCTTCTCTAACCAATATTTAAAAAGTATATAAAAAAGATAAAAACAAAAGCAAAAATATTAGATAAATCAAGTTTCCTTTCCCGAAAAAAAAAAAAAAAAGCAAAACAAAAATTGAAAGTTTGTTTGGCAACCTTGTTTTTGTTTTTTGTTTTTAAAAATTGTTACCAAATTTTTTTTAAAAAGTAGTAACAAAAAATTTCTAATACCTTTATTTTTATAAATGAATTTCAAAAACAAAAGAACATACAAATATTTGTACATGCGTGCATACATGTGTATATACATACTCAAATATAAGTCTATATGATTTTCTCTATTATTATTTGCATTTTATTTTTTTTAGAAACAAGTATTGAAATAAAGTTTATCATTAAACTAAAAGGGATTAAAAAACGTTTGATTGTTTTTAAAATAATAATAATGATATGATAATTTGTTCTCCTTTCCTTTTCCTTGTCAGCAATAAGCCAAACAATTTAATTTGTTTGGTTGTGGAAATAAATTAATAATATACATTGTTTGAATCTATTTGGTACGGTATATCCATCATTTAGAAAAAGGAAAACATAATTTCTAATTTGGTCTACATCTTTGGTCAAAGGCGGAGTTATCTAAAAATACAAATTTAAAGATAAAGTAATATAATTTTATAACTAGAAAACAATTTTATATACATTTGAAAAAAAAAATGCAATTATTGCAATTTCGTGTCACTAAATGTTGTGGTTACATCATAGGGTGTGATGAATCTGATGGCTGAGTCCGCGGTTACGCTGGTAAAGTCATGGACTAGGCAGATTGAAAGTGGAGGAGGAGTAGCGGATATTGAAATCGATGAATATTTGAATAGGTTCTCTGTTGATGTGATCTCAAGAGCTTGTTTTGGGAACAATTATTCCAAAGGGGAAGAGATATTCCTAAAGCTTAGAGACCTTCAACAAAACATGACTAAGAAAGCCATGTACCTTGGACTTCCTATTTTTAGGTTCGATCCGTTTATTTTCCTATTCCAATACATTAATCTCAGAACTCGTATTCTTATATATATGTAGCCAAATATGATATAGCTTGACCGGTAACCTTGTTCACCTAAAATTTACAACAACTCCCAAGAAGAATGCATTTTAGTTTTCGGGTCAATGTATATGGCATTCATGACACATCGTATATAGGATTTTGAGGAAAATAGATTGACAAATGATATGGTTTTTTTTTTTTTTTTTAAGTTTTCTCAAAAGTATATTCATACGCAATCACCTGCTGAGTCACTTCATGTCACTTCTAAAGTATTTTTCAGTATCTAAATAATAGCTAGAAATCTTCAATTGTTAATGCAAGTTATCATATATTTTCCTTAATATCAATGTGAGAAAGTCTTTGTCGATGTGATCTTCCTCAGATATCTACCGACTAAGATCAATAGAGAAACAAAGAGATTGGAAAATGAGATTCAGGCATTGATTCTAAATGTTGTGGATGAAAGAAACAGATCAACATGTGAAAATTACAATGACCTACTTCAGATTATCCTCGAAGGTGCCAAAAACAGTAGTGATTTAAGCCAAGAAGCTGCGAACCGATTTATCATTGACAACTGCAAGAACATATACTTGGCCGGCTTCGAGACCACTGCGGTTTCCGCCACGTGGATTTTGATGTTGTTGGCCTCAAATCCAGAATGGCAAGCAAGAGCTCGAGCTGAGGTTTTAGAAATATGTGGGGAGAACCCACAAGTATTGCCTGATGCTAACATGGTGCGGAAGATGAAAACGGTACGTATGAGTGTGTGATTATATGATATATTACCCTTTTTTCCGTCGCTACATCATAACATGATTTTTCACTTAAAATAACTCATTTTTCTAAGAGGATAGCAATAATTGCGTCCTGATTTTTCCTTTCTTGCTTTTGAAAAAAGGGTCTCCTAAAATGTGGTTAGATAGACTTTATTTTGACTAAATTGTTAAACAATTTTCCCTTTTTTTTTTTTTTTTTTACAAAGAAACTATTGTTGTAGTAAGTTGTACCAAGGTTTTTGTTATCAAGCATGAATCGCATTATGATCAAATTATATTTAATTTTTGGTGGTTTAAAAACATTCAAGCACTTTTCTGCATTAACCGCAAATTCTTTTACATATTTTGCATAAATATATTCAAGATGCATGATTCTGACATCTATACACCTGGAGATAGGTTAACTAAAAAAAAAAAGGCAAAAATAATAGGGATCTTTTCCATGAAAAATGGCAATCCATTCGACAATCAGTCACGACCTCATTTTCAATATGCAGTTAACGATGGTAATTCATGAGTCCTTGCGCCTTTACCCTCCGGTGCCGATGATATCAAGAGAGGCACAACAAGATTTGAAACTAGGCGACATTCGTGTCCCCAAAGGGGTCCAGATTTGGACAATGTTGGTGACACTGCAGCAAGACCCTGAGATTTGGGGACTTGATGCTCATAGGTTCAACCCTCAAAGGTTCGCCAATGGTGTGAGTGGCTCTTGCAAGCTACCCCACGTCTACATGCCCTTTGGAGCAGGACCCCGTGTGTGTTTGGGACAGAACTTCGCCATGGCCGAGCTCAAAATCCTTCTCGCTGTCTTGTTGTCAAATTTTTCATTCTCTTTGTCACCAAAGTATAGGCACTCCCCAGTTCAAAAGTTGGTGGTGAAGCCTGAGTATGGTGTGAATTTGCTCATTAGGAAGCTTTAGATTATCATACACATCTATATATGTAGGTGCACTATTGGCGCATGTGACAACAATAAAAACTGTCATATTTGTTACAGTCAGAAGCCCCCACTTGTTATGTTGCATTGTTAATGCATGCGTTTGTTTATATTGTTCGATCGGTGACAAAGATGGGTTCTATTTATATGGTGTTAAAAGTTCTTATTTGCTACAATCAGATACCTCACTTACTATTATGTTACATTTTTTGTGACTGTGTTTATATTTTTTTGGGTACTTAATTAGATGAAAAGCTCTGTTCTATAGCGTCATTAATGTCCTCGTACGGAAGCCTTAAATTATGTAGAAATGACTTGTTTTATATTTGAGTAGTGCTATACATCATCTTGATATACTATTATAAAAGAAAATTACTCCCAAGGGTGGTCGAAGTGGCAAGGAGCTTGAACTTAAGGCCTTCTCTTACTTAGGGAGGGTGAGGTCATGAGTTCGAGCCCCTACATCACCCTTAGGAGCCCAACCGAACGGGAGTGGCTCTGGGAAGTGACCCGCCACCGGGATCTCATCCGCCCTTTTTTTCATCAAAAAAGAAAATAACTTGAATAATGAATTGACATTATAAAATTTACCAATACTTTGAATAATGATGTAATATTATAAAATTTGTCAATACTTAGTATATGATTCATTACTTAGTGTAACATTCACTCGTTATTATTTGTCACATAAATTATCACATCATTTTTCTTTCTATTTTGTCAGACTATTAAGTGTCAGCATGGGCCTTTGGCAGAACAACATCCCCAAGATAATTACAGGCACATGATATATATATATATATATTATAATTACATCATGTGTACAAGCCTATGTATGGACGGAGATATTTCTTCCCTTTTCTCTTGTCTGTAATCTCATCCTACTAGGGAATGAATAAAACACATTTGGTTGCAAGATCCATCAAGAGTATTATAGATTTATAGTATAGAAATTTTTTAATAAAAACATAACAAATGTTCCACGTTTAGTTTAGTGAGGTTATATATAAGCTTTCATGCGGATATATATATATGAATAATGATTGGGACACGAAAAAGTTACACCAAAAAGTTAACCAATGATGTGACATCTAATTAAACTACTATTTTATCTATGAATGGGACCACACTATTAAAAATTTAGTAATTGATATGAATGCCAATTCATGTGGTGTAAGCTTTTAGTGTAAGTTATTAGTGTCCCTAGTGTTACTCTATATATATATATAAATGGGCACCAATCCAGTAGGTATTTTTTTATTTTTACCTATACATATGTATCATTTGGCCAATGAAAATTTATCATGTATATTTTTTATTGTAAAAAGTAAGAGAGAAATAGCATTAATGATGCACGTCTTTTCATGCACCTCATTCTAATTATTAGATCACTATTAAATGGTGATCCAACGACCGAAAAAGAAAATACCTACCCATATGTGAAAAAAAAAAAAACCTATTGGATTCGCAACCATATATATATGTTTATAGAGCAATGCTATGGGGCACCAGTGGTGCTCAGCACCACAGTGACATGTCTGTTTGTCATTGGATGATTTAATTAATAAACTGGGTCCCACATGGGCCCCACTTAAATTATAATTATGATTAGCCAGTGACAGACTGACACATCACTGTGGTGCTGGGCACCACTGGTGCCTTATAGCATTATTCATGTTTATATGGTTATTTCACTAATCAAGAAATAATTAGTTCCCTAAACTCATTGTGTGTAGTAATCGAATTACCTTCCATTCATTTATTATAAATTGTTATTAGAAAGATAACCAACTGACTAAATGCAAGTGTGCCCTGTTCACTTCTGTTCTATGCTATTTCTTTCTTTTTCCTCTAGCCAAAAGGATTTGAACAGCACATGGAGATTAGGTATAAGTTTTTTTTTTTTTTTTTTGAAAAGGATTAAGTATAAGTTGAACCAAGCTATTTATCCCAGGTAGAATTTCTCCTTCCAAAAATGCCAAAACTATACAGCCACCAGCAGCTGGTTAAATTGATATCCATATCAACTCTAAAATAAATAAAGAATAATAATAACAACAACTTTAATTTGATACTGCTAACGTCAATCATCATGCCCATGATTTTCTTAGTCACATCCTATGTGGCGGATGTGGATGAAGTAATTGTCTGACAATGTATTCTTGCCAATGAGATGCTTTAAATACACGTAGCTGCAATATTCCCTAAAAAATGTATATGTATGTATATTGCTGCAAATATATATTTTCAGTGGCATTAGAGGGTATAAAATCTTTAAATTGTTACCAATAAAATCTTTGAGTGACGCTACAAACCACATAAAAACTTGCACTAAAAGATTTTGTACATTACCAACCATACGTCTTTAAATTGTTTGATTACGCATTGAAATAAGTATGTTTGAAAATCATATTACATTATTTGGTGCAATTTTTTTTTTATAAATTATTAGTGTACCTCATATTACTGGAAATATTTTCATGGATATGCTTGACAGAATGAATCACAAATAGTATTAGTAAATAAATTGATAACAACAATGTGTTAATTTCAATAAATTTATACTTTTCCTGCTCAGTTGCTGATTATAATAAGAAAAATGTACCATGTGATTTCAATTTCTAAACAAATATATCATCGCTGTGACAAATTTTTTGTTTTGTTGACTAAAGGAGTATTTTTTTCTAAAATCTTAAAAGAGAATTTTCACCTCAATTACACAATGTAGCAGGGCAAAACTGTAATTTCACTCCTTGGGCCGACAAAATTTTTGTCCAAAGGTAAAGTTTTTATAAATTGAAATTACATATATATTTTTGGGAGGCATAAATCAAAACTGACAATGTAATTTGCAACAAATATTTTTGTCATTATCCCTCAACAAAATAATTCTTGTAGCCTCAGTTTCTGAACTTGGATTTAGCTAAGAAAAAAAAAATGTTGAGGGCAAAGGCAACAAAAAAATAAGGAAAACATTTTCCTGAAGTTGCATAAAGTTAAAATTTTCTTTTCAAGTTTTTATTAATTTCAGATTTTTTGCAATAATTCTAAATCTTTCCAAACTACATTAAATTTTCCTCCCATTTACCATAGAGTTCTTTTTTCTTTTTTATTTTTTTTTTAAATCCAAGATAACAAAATGCTTTCCCTCTTACTTTTTTATCTTTTTACTCGGTAGAATCCAAGCTCCAAACAGGCCTCATAGTTCCAAGCATATAGGGCACCAAAAATTATTAATTTTATGTAAAGTGATGCCGCTCGGTGAAAGGATAGGATAAGAAAAAGAGAGAATATGATCTTCTCACTATGAGATAACTTTTACATTCATCTATAGAAAGTGAAGCCCATAAAGGCACAATGAGATTGGTGAAGCTCTCAGTCTCGAGAAGCTGCTCGGAAAAATAGATAAACTCGTGTTGGAGGGACAAGAAAGTGTTCCAGTATCTTTTTCCGTCGAGAAAAAGTGCTTCACTTTCACGTCTTTTGCTTTTCTTGCTAAGGCTTATGAGTCATGACCAAAAAGTTACATCACTACTTTTGCGGTTCCCATAGTTCCACTTGTAATGTCATTAACCTTTCTCACTTCGTGAAAGAAAAGAAACCAATAGACAATTTTGTATAATAAATCATAGTTGAACCAAATAGAAAACTATGTCTGATAGATCATGGTTACATGAAACAGATTTTTTTATGTAATAAGATCTTAAAAGCGAAATATTTTGTTCCTAAAAAAAGTAAAAAAAATTGTCGCCTGAAAAAATATATTTTTTTTAGTTTAACCAACCCAAAAAAAAAAAGAAAAATATTTTGAAGAAGTTATGCCACTGTATTGCTTTCAGCAATTATACATTAAATGGTCACTGGTCAGTACACGTTTGGAAAATGTTAGCCACTAGGAGGTCGTATTGTAATATTGACCAATCATACAGAAAATATGCAAAGTCGGTCTTGCCACCCACCTACATATAGATTTTTATTAAAAGACAATAATAAAAAAGGCAATTATGTGGAATGGACAATCTTCTAACTTCTATTCCTATTTTAGAGTAATTTTAGCGCGACAAATGGTTTATAATCGGTTATACTACCACATACGCAAAGTAGGTGTGAGCCTAAAAAATAAAAAAGAGATAATATCATTTTTATACTTTGTATTTTGACACTTTATTCAATTTGTACTATATGTTTTTGTTATTATTAACATTAATCCTTAAATTTAATATATGTTACAAATTTATACCCTGATACTAATTTAGAACAATTAATTTATAAAGGTGATTTAATAAACTGATTCTCGGATCGGTTTCTATATGATTTAGTTTCAATTTTTTAAATAGCATCTTAGTAAATTAACTAATCTATACTAGTGTCAATATATAAATTTATAATAAATTTCAAATCTAAAGGTCAATATTGATAATAACTAAAATACAAGATACAATTTGAACAAAGTGTCAAACTACAAGGTATAAAAGTGATATTATCCCAACAAAAAATGTGTAAAGCATCCCCAAGGCAGAGGATTAGAGGTGTCCTCACAATTCTGAAATAGGAAAACAATGACACAAACATGAAAATAATGAAACCAACCAACAAAATTCAAAACACACAAGAAAAGACTCATCATATAAAGTTAATGTGTATATCCAATTCTATGAAGAAAAATAAGAAATCTACAAAAATTTGAACAAGCCAATGCTTGAACCAAGATCATTGCAAAAAGCTATTGAACTTGAAACATTTTGCTAATTGCGAAACTCTACCATTGTGAGTTTGGTTTTATTTTTGGTGAACAGCAACTAGTATTTTCTAAAAACCATATCAACCCTCTACCATACTTCGTTTCTGGCAGCTTTTCTCCAAAGGAGTCTCCAAGATGTCATAGTGACCATATCCATGAAAAAGAACATTGATGGGATTCTCTTCATTCTCACCATATTCTTCACCATACTTTGCTATGTTTACCAACCTGCCATTGCTTCTATCGATCATGAAAACCCATATTGGTGTCCTAAGGCATAGAAAGGTTGTGTCAAGGAAAGAGCTTATGCAGAGAAAATCTTTCAACTTAAATAAAAAGGGCATTGTGAAATGGAACTCAGCATCCAATATTGCATTCAAAGTAGCCATAATCCAATGATGAAGTCAGTAACTTAAATTTGATTTCGAATATGGTGAAATGCAGATGGCAATGGCAAAATGAGAACTCACTTTAAAACATGAGAAGCCATGAGCAACTCCGGCTCTCCACCCCATACGTAAGGCTGTTGAATATTTTTCACATAAGCATCAAAATCTCCTTCAATGAACCTAAAATCAAACATTATAAACCGACCCACCGTTTTAGAACATAAACCAAAACCAAACAGCATTCCAAACCCAATTTCAAAATCACAAAAGCTTACCATTCGGACTCCTCCCGCCTCTTTAAAAGCTCATCCACAACCTATAGAAGTAAGTTGTAATCAATCAAAACACAGAGGATTTTAGGAACAGTCTCAAGTCCCACAAAACCAATCAGAAAATACTCCCTTTTTTTCTTCTTAAGAAATAAAAAATTACTTGAGCTCTTAATTCATCAGCGAGTTCTCTCTGACGAGGTTCGTCAGGAGCTTCCTCCCCATTCCTCAAGCAGGCCACATGTGCTATGGCCCTAAACAAACACCTACCATCGGCAAGAACCCCTGTTGTATTCAACGCTTCATATTATCAATTTCCACAAGACCAGAAATAATATATATGCGTATACATATATACTTACAACTGTATACAACTTTTCATATTTTATACACACATAGTAGATACACACTTGTATAAAATGCAGTATTCATTAGACATAATTAGTTTTTATAATATACAAGGGCACGTGTGACGTGGGACTATTTGTAAATTTCGCGTTTGAATTCATTTACGTAATTCTCATCATAATAAAGAAGAACAATTCCAACCAGTAATTTCATCAAACAGATGATGATCACTACTTCACTACTAAGAACACAATAGCAGAAATAAAAAAATTTTAAAATAAAAATACTCAAAAACATAAAAATTAAAACATCAGAAAGAATGAAATAAAGAAAAGGAATTAACACTTTATTTAAAAATATATATATATATTATATAGTTATATGCGTATATGTATATATAATCGTAGCAGAGAATTATATATTACATTAAAAAAAAAATCCAACTAACCTGTAACCCTGTAATCAGCGGAGCTATCGATGTTCTCATCAGAAAATGACCCTTGAGCACCCGAAACGCCAAGCTTCGGCTCCGGAACCGGCAACGGCTGCGGCTCGGCGCTCGAGTCGGCGCAGCAATCGACGACCGGCGCGAGGCAGGCGCAGACGCCGAACAGGAGCCAGGCCGGGTCGGCACGGTGGAGCCAACGAGCCGGGCGCGCGTCGACCGCGGCGTTCCACGAGCCGTCGCCTTTCTGGTCGAAGTGAATCATCGCCGGCCGTCGCCGATCGAACCTCCGGCCATCCCCTGCGGAAGGCAGGATGGCGTGCCAGATGGACGCAGCTCCGCCGCACGACGACGCGCCGCCGAGCTGGCACGCGCTGGTGTGGTGCCGGCGCGGCGGCCGGCCATGGTGCGCGTACGAACCAACCGCTAAGCCGGCGAATTGAACCGGACCCGAGCCGGAACCCGGACCGTGAACCAACCGGACGTGCGGGTGGTTGTAGTTGTTGTAGTGGTGGTGGACCGCGGAGCCGTGAGCGAAGGAGGAGAGGAAGGCGCTGAGGAACCGAGGCTTGGGGCGAGAGCAAAGTGCAGCGAGCATCACCGAAGAAATGACGATGGCTATCGTGTGCCGCCTAAACCACTGTCACTCTTTATCCTACGCACCCCATTGGCAAAACTATATAGAAGAAACAAACAGACAAACTTTCGCTATTTTTCTTTTTTCTTTTTTTCTCTTTTCTTTTTTTTTTTTCTGAGGGTTGTTAAGGTCTCTTGACGGCGAACCATTTTATGGAAGAGAAAATAAGGTGTGGGGTCCACCAGAAAAAAATGTGGTAAAAAAGAATAATTAATTTTCCAACTGGGTATATGCTGCGAAGAGATTCCAGATTGTTCGTCTATTGCCATGGGGTTGCTTCAATTTCCTAAACAGAGTTCGAAATGACGAAAATGGGGTTGTACTACTGGTACGAGTGAAGCGTATTGGGTTTGGTGGGGGAGGGTAGAATTGTCCAGGGGGGAAATAATTTGTGTTGAAAGAACACGTGATGGTGATGGGTTTGATGGACCAATTGGGTGACGTGCATGCCCGGAACTCAAGGAGAAAAAGAGTTTTAAAAGCTTATAATGAGACGGGGGACAGAGTGTCTTCTCTTGTATAACAATAGTGAAAGATTACTTCAAGCAAAAAAAAAATAGTGAAAGGTTACGACTCACAGTTAAAATTATTACTTTACGGATTAATTAGGATTCAGTTCCAGGTTACTAAACTTTAAAATAATTGGTTAAAATATTGAAAAATAAAAGAAAATTCTAATATAAAAGGGCAAAATCCCTCTACTCATAGGAGTGATTTTTTAACCATCAGTCAAAATCGTGTGATCTTTATTTATTTACTTATTGTAGAAACACCCACATAACAAATATGAACTCTTTCTCTTGAAAAATATATATATATTAAAAAAAAAACAAGAATCGTCTCCTTCCCCAGAGCAACAGTAGCAGGACACGTTCTTTTTTCTTCCCTTTTAAATTAAAGATTTCACAAAACAAATCAAACTGACATTTCAAATGGCAGTCAATCTTACGGGCTTAAACATAAAGGAAAATGTCATATTTAATAAATGGGATTATATCACCTCAGGTCCCAAACCTTTCTCCTGTGTATTAATTAGATCCCCAACCTTTTTTTTGTAGCTTTTGGATCCCAACCTTTCTCTTTCATATCACGTTAGTCCCTTTTCTTCTTTCTGTCTAATTCTTCCGTTATTTATCATGTGTATAGCACATATCATCTCAGCCAAGGGTAAAAGCAGGAAAGAAGAATTAAGGGTTCCATACTTCATCTTCTTCACTGTACTCTCAAAAAAAAGACAAAAATTGGGGTTAACACTAGGAGTTTGTAGAACAAATCTTTCAGGGTTTGTAGAACAAATTTTACACCTCTGAAGATGATGCGAACTCTAGGCGAACCTCCTCCACAATACGGTAAATATGATCATTTGTTGCTTCTATTTATATGAGTTTTGTGGCTGATTATGATATAAAAAAGTTTTATATTTCACAGTTGTCTTTTTTGACTCTTCTAAAATGTTAGTGCGTTGACTAGAATTGGCTTTATTTCTTCTTTATTTTTTTCTTTTAGGAAAAAAAAGATCCGAGTTACATGCGTTAATATTACACCCTCCATTTTTCTATATTGTACCAAAAATTAGATAAATATTACACTTTGAATGAAATCTAAATACAAAAAAAAAAATTAAAATTAAAATTTTCTTACTCTTTGATTATAGCATGCCAAAAACCTTCTATTCGGGTTTAAATCAGTCCATGATGTCTTCATTTCCATAAGATGATCACACCTGCAACATGACTCTTCCATAGCAGCTTGATGCTTCAACTCCAGTGAAGAATGGCTGCCTTTTCCTCTTCAGCGCATGTTAATAGTAGTTTTTGGGCATGTGGAACTTTTCTTTCCTACTTTTACCCTTGTTTGAGATGACATGTGATATGCACATGATAAATAACAGAAGAATTAGACAGAAAATAAGAAAAGGGACTAACGCGAGATGAAAAAGAAAGGTTGGGGATCCAAAAGCTACAAAAAAAAAGTTGGGGACCTAATTAATACACAGGGGAAAGGTTGGGGACCTGAGGTGATATAATCCCATAATAAATTAATGAATGAATGAATGAAATGTCATATTTTCTTTAAAAAAAAAAAGGAAAATGAAAAAAATTAAGTAGGAATGCTATTTCGATCGATTGTAAAGGGTTTACAATAAATTTTAAAATCTGGGTTCAATAGACTTTTTCACTTTCTCTTAGTTATCTATGCATGCAAGAACAACTTCATAGGATTATATGCTTACTTTCGCAAAGGTGTATCATGAGCAAAACTTGCAGATGGGAATTAAAGAGCGCTAGAGATCTGTTCTTTTATTTTCTTTTCCTCGAAGTGAGGACTCTAACCTCTATGGAAGCTATCTCTAAATTCCTCAATCAAATATCTGGCTGGGGATAAAAGATACGAGTTTGGGAAAAAAAAATCCAAGTTTGGTGAAAAGAAAATTGGGGATAAAGTTTAGAATTTATGGGCTAATTTATATCTGATTTCTAATCTGAATGAACTCAGTGGGTTGGTTTGGAGCGATTTTCTTTCTCTAAATATTTGATGTGTAGCATTTTTCTTTTTTATTTGTTTTTCCCTCTTCTCTTAGGTTGGTAAGATCACATAGGGTAGAGTACAGAATACATATTTTAGACCTTAGGGTCCGTTTGGTTGCAGTGATGGAATGATAATGGTAATGGTAATAGTAATCAGAATGGAATGAAAAAAGAATGATAATATAATTCTGTTGTTTGTTAGAATGGTGGAATCAGTAGCTGAATGGACATTTTTATGTTTGGTTAACTGTGAAAAAGAAGGGAATTAGTTGTATAATGACAAAAATACCCTTCAGCTTAAAATGAATATTTTAAATAGTTTAAATTATATTTAGTATTAAGTTATTTTATTAATTAAATTATTATTTTATAAAATTATTTTACATTTAGCATTATTTTAATTTGTTAATTATTTTATTAATTTTTTATTAATTAATTATTTTATTATTTTATTTTACATTTAGCATTATTTTTAGTTTATTGTATTTTTTTATCAAATTATTTTATTAATGATTCTTTATTAATTAAATTATTTTACATTTAGTATTATTTTATTTCATTATTTTCTCAAATTATTTTATTAATTTTTTATTAATTAAATTATTATTTTATTAATTATTTTACATTTAGCATTATTTTATTTTATTAATTGTTTTTAGTTAAATTATTGTTTTATTAAATTATTTTACAATTAGCATTATTTTATTTTATTTTAGTATTTTTTTAGTTAGATTATTATTTTATTAAATTATTTTATATATACCATTATTTTATTTTATTTTATTTTATTAATTATTTTTTTATCAATTAAATTATTGTTTTATTAAATTATTTTATTAATTTATTAATTATGTTATTAATATTATTTCATAATTATTTCTTATATTTAATAAAGAAGCACATTTGACAAGAAAAATATTAAAAAATGTTTCATAAATAATTTTGCATAAAATATGTATTCTTAATAATTTTGTATTTTTCATACAAGGCTAATTTGGGAAGAGAAAAAAAAAAACAATGGAATAGAATGGGTTTCCACCCAAGGTGGAATGCAATTCCATCAAATTCTTTTCCACTGGAAAGCTTGTTTCCATTCCCACATCCCAAACACACATTGAAATTGAGTCATTATAGAATTAATTTCATTCATTTCCTTTCTATTCCTCCTAACCAAACGGGCCCTTAGTTTTTAACCAATAAAATCCATTGGAATCTACTCTTACATATAGGAGGGATTTTGCTCCTCTTATACTAGAATTTTCCATTAAAAAAATTTTGTTCGTAAGTAATTTTTACGTAAGGAACATATGAAACACACTTGTGCTAAAGTTATTTATTTTCCCGCCTCTTGTTACCCTCATTATTTGTCACAAACAAGGCATCAATTCGTGAAAATCATATATTGTTCGTTGTAATATATTGTGGTAGGCCAATTGTTCACAGGGCATCTTAGACGAATTTGAACATTGAGAGAAGATTTTTTGGATGCTTCAAGAAAAGTGTAAAATTATTTATGTGTTTACATACTATTTATTTATTTATATATTTTTTTATAGTTATGTGACGATTTTGCACATTTTTAGGGTTTATTGTGCAAAGAAAATGGTAGTTGTACAGTTTTCAATGACAAGACTCCATATGTGATAGTGGGAAGCAAATTATTGTTGGATTTTAAAAGAAACGACAATGTTTGAGAAACAAATTGTGGCATAAAGTTAGAGTGAAAAAAGGCAAAGAAAATGATTGATTATTTCTTGGGAGTTATATTTATTTCTTATTTAAAAAAGATTGGGGTTTGGTTTTATTATACATATCACAAAAATAAATGATCCATTTTTAGGTAGTAGTTAACGGTGAGCAATGTATGTCTTGCAATGCTGAAGGTTAAATATTAGTTTTGGGCATGGTGCTTTTAGTCTAATCTTTATTTCGAATGAATATATAAAGTATTCAACCTAATCTATTTTATTTTTGGAACTACAACTATCAAATTTCTTGAAAGTTGTCTGCTTATTGTAATATTTCTTTGGAATGATAATGAATGCTTATTATGTTCTGATCTTTTTAGGATCAAGAACAAATGACTCTCTATAATATTTTTTTCGAACATTAATAAATGTGTATTTTGGCTATCTATTTCTGTTTAATGTAAGCTTAAGGATCGTAAATTTAGAAATTGGTGTTTAGTGTAAGCTTAAGGATTATAAATTTAGAAATTGGTGATAAATATGCGCTAGAATTAGAAATTTATTATGTGCATTGTAAATAATTATTAATTAATATCATTTTATTATTTTATTTAAATTTATTATGTACATTATGAAACCTAAAATTTTGTTAAGTGATAAAATTTTAAGTGCCCAAAAAAAAAGAAACTTTTACTGTTTTTAGAAGATCTTAACCACTAAAGATCTTACAAATGACAATACACGTTCTCCTTTTTTCAGTGTTCAATATTTTATTACACATTTTAGTGCACTAAAATAATCAACACATTTTTTAAAACTTATGTCTAACAAAGTGCACAAACAGCACCAAGTATCAAGAGGATATAGGCCCCGTTTGGTTGGCTAGATTATGGGGAGGGACTAGATTTTTTTGTTCAGGCCCATGTTTAAGCTTATAAAAAGACTGGACAAAAGAGTCCAGTCTTCCAATTTAATCCCACATGGAAGAGAAATTGTCTCCTTGTGAACTTGGGTTTAAATACGCCCTTGAGCCCTTTTTTTTTATTACCTTTTCTTTCTTTTTTTTTCTTTTCTTTTTTGCTTTCTATACTTTTTTCTATACTTTTTTTTAAAAAATAAAAAATTTTATTTTAAATTTAACATTATTATACTCCCAGTTTTATTTAAAAAATTAGGTATAATATTTTATTTAGATAAAAATCTTATTTTTACCTATTATATTATGTAAAAATTTATTTATTTATTTTATTGAAAAATTAGATTACACTCATAAATTGAAAATTATTTTGTTATGTAAATAGACTTTTAATCCTAGATTGCACCAAACACATTACAATACTAAATAGTCTAATCAATTCCAATCCAATCCAATCTAAACTAATAATCCAATCCAATTCAATGTACCAAACGAGCCAATAGTTCACGTGTGTACATTATGCACACACAATACTCAGTATCAACTGTATGCCTGTGTATGTGCACACACGGCACTTTGTACCGTGTGCACATTTTAACAACAAAGTCACCTACAAATAAAATTAAAATTATACATACAACAAAATAAAAATTAAGCAACAGATTCAAAAATAGCCACAGATCAACATTATAGCAATTAATCAACATATTCTAAAGTAGCCACAAATCAATATTATCCAAAATAGCCATGGACATCTCAACTAATTAATGACATAATATCTGGAGGATAAAAATTAGCAATCAACCAAGAAGGAACAAAAGGAACAACATATCATTTTCTGTGCATTTTTTTTTAAATCAAAGATAATAACCTAGCAAACATAAAACAGAAACCCAAAGCCCAGAAACAGTTCATTCAAAAAACACAAAATAGTTCCTTTTTTTTTTTGTTAAAAATCATGAAACCAGAAACTCCCATAAACCATATCATTTAATTCCAGAAACATTAACCAGAAACCATATCATTTAATTTTTTAACCAAAAACTCCCAGAAACAGTTCAAAGCCCAACAATCAAAAAATAGAAAACCACAGAAAATAAACATAACCAACAAAATGAACAGAACAACATCAACGAAAAACAAATAGACCAAAATTCGAAATTCCAGAATAGATTAATAACCAAACCCAAAGAAACCAAAATTGTAATAATTAACTAAACAAAGTCATAGACTCAAAGCCATACATTCAAAGCCAGAGAATAAAATATTCCCAACAAAGAGTTTCAAATAAAGAAAGAAAGCTTCAAAGCCAAACAAAGAGAAAAAAAATATATATCCAAGCCAAAGTTTCAAAGCCAAACAAATGTTCAAAGCCATTATCCAAGCAAATCCAATCATACAAACACATCCAAGCAATACAAGAGTAAGACTTACATTAGAAACCGAAATAAACCAAGAGAAAATCTAAGAAAGAGAATTTTTTCCCAAATTCATAATTAAAAAAAAATTAGCCTTCAAACCTAAAATCAAATAAAATGAAAAAAAAAATTCAAAAATAAATTGAAAAATAACCCAGATTTTTTTTCCTCTGCTTTCACTGACGTGCTTATGGTTAGACTGTCGGTATTGGACTCTGTTATCGACAGTCCTTGTATAATCCGTTGGTGAAAGCGGCATATCTTATAGTGGTATATTGATTTTATTTTTTAAAAAGTTGATTTACTTTATTTGTATATCAAAATTACTCATTTATTTTTTTATAATTGATTTATTTTTTAAAAATTTGATTTACTTTATAAAAAAAATGATCAACTAAAAAATGGCTATTTATTAAAATAAAATTATAAAATGGTAATTTATTAAACAGATGTTAAAAAAAGTCGTTTCTTATATGGGTTTTTAGCGAAATAGCCGAATTTTGGATCATAGTTTGCAAAAATGGCCATTTTTTAAACACCATTGAAAAATGGTCAAATTTTAAAAATTATTTTAGAAATGGTCTTTTTTCATATTTAGTATATCAAAATATATTGATTTATTTTTTGAAAATTTATATATTTTTTAAAATAGTTAATCACTTAAAAATACTCTCACCTTTAATTTTTTGCAAAAAAAAAAAATACTCTATCTTTTAAACTTCTGCAAATTAATTACCTCACTTTTGAAATTCTGCAAATTAATACTCTCATTATTGAATTCTACAAATTAATATCCTGATATTTACGATTTCTAGAAATTAATACCCCCCAGCTTTTGTTTTCTTTGTATATTAATACTATGAGCAAATTGAAAGATGCAAACAACTCTCATTAACATATTAAAAATGTTTAGAAGTATATTATCAGAAATTATTTTATAACTATTTTTTTTGGTTAATTGCTAAAAAAATACAACTTTTTTTTACCTCTCATGTTTTTTTTTTTTTTACAATTAACTATTTTTATCTCTCATTCTAATTTTTTACTTTTTTTTTTTAAATGAAAATTGAAATAAGCTAACTATAAATATTTTTCAGAAATTTTATTATTGTTTAATAAGTTTTAATTAAGTTGATGATAGCTACTACCATCTTTTTATTATTAAAATCAACTAATTGGGCATTAAGTTATAAATTTATAGGAATTTCAAATGTTAGGGTATTAATTTGCAAGAATTTTAATTGTTAGGATATTAATTTGCAGAATTCAAAAGTGAGGGTATATTTTGCAGAAATTCAAAAATCAGATTATTATTTTGTGAAAATTTAAAAATGAGGGTATTATTTTGCAGACATTCAAAAGTCAGAGTTTTTTTTTTTGCAGAAAAGTTAAAAGTCAAGGTATTTTAATGTTATTAGCCTTTTTTAAAAAAATCAATTTACTTTATAATAAATTGATTTACTTTATAAAAAGTAGATCAACTTAAAAACGAATATTTATCTACATAAAATTATAAAATGGTTAATTACTAAATAGGTGTAAAAACGACAATTTTTTAAATTAATATTAAAAAAAAAGGTCCTTTCTTATAAATACTCTTCTTATAAATACTCTATATCCTATTGTTTCTGACATGGGGCTGGCTTGAGTTCTCTTTTTGAGCTCAAAAGGGAAAAATTGGGAGAAATTATGGTATATGACCACTTTTTTAAATTTGTTTAAGTGTATATCCACCAATTTTATGTTATAGCTAAATATCCAAATTTTTGAAAACCATCAGCTGGTGAATATTTGGATTCTCGATTTTACCCTTACATATTTTGTACAGTTGTTTTTTCATTTTTTTTTCTCGATTTCTTCTTCTCGCGCTCTCTCTCTCTCTTCTCTTTCTCTCTCTATTTTCTGGTTCTTCTTTCTCTCTCTTGTTTTTCTTCTTGTTCAGCCATTGATTTCTTCGGAAGCTTTATTCCTGGATGTTGATTGTTTTGAGTGAATCTTTGACCAAATCATGTGTGTTTGCCTCCTTTGTTTGCTTCTTTTTCTTCTTCTTCTTCTTCTCCTCCGGTACCCGTGGAGTTTTCCGGCGATTCTTGTTCATGTCTCTTTGGATCGGTCAATTTGATCTTGTTTAGGTATGTGTTGTTTTCTTAATTTTGTGTTTTGTTTCTTTAGAATTATATGTATAATTTTGTGTTGATTTTATTATATTTTGTTTTGGGGGATTTTGAACTTTATTATTAATTTGTATTGCAATTATTATTAATATTTATATAATCTAGTTTTTCGTAAGGTCTGAGTAGCTATTTTTAATTTCATATGTGTTTTGAAATAATTTTTCGTAATTAATATTGGTTCATCAATTTTCTGTCATAGTACATGTAATTTTTATGGTGGTATATATAATTTTTGTGGTAGTATAGTATTGTGTATTAGTTTTAGAGATTTATATTTTCTTTAGTAATTCGTATTATAATTGATCTTAATTCATGTATAATCATGTTTTTTTGTTAGGTTTGAGTAGGTATTTATATTCTCCTTTGTATTTTGAATATATTTATATTAGTAATTCATTAATTTTAGTCGTGGTATATGTTATATTTGTAGCGGTGTATGTAACCTGTTTCGTGGTATATGGTATTATTGTTCACTAGTTTTTGTTGATGAACATATTCTGCATTTCTTGTTTGGTTCATATATATTTGGCCTTGGTATATGTGTTTTTTATATTGGTATATGTCTTTTTTGTTATTATTAATCAAGATATTCAGTACTCTTGTTTAGTTCATATATTATTGGCCTTGATATATTTATTTTTTTTGTGGTAATATAGTTTGTGGGATTATTATTGATTAACATATTAATTATTTTGCTATTATTGATCATGAGTTTGAACTCAGGTATGTTATTTTTCTGTTCTGATTTTTTTGTAGTATATGATTTTTTGTGCTTGGTACATGGAATTTTTAACTTAGTATATACGTGTATGTACCTCCTGAACATTAGATGTGATTTTTTTTTTAATATTTGTTTCTTAGTTTCTTCATACAGGTTTATATACTGATTATGAAGTTGATCATGATGAAAATTTTAAGTATCTATTTATGGAGTTTGGAGCTTCCATTAAAGGGTGGCGTTATTGTAGACCTGCGATATCAGTTGATGAGACATAGAGATCACTACTTTTTTTTTGTATTGAGTTTGTAGTTTATTTTGTTTTGAAACGAAGGATTTTTTTTCAATATTATGGTACATGAATATTTGATCTTTATATAAAAATTTTATCATGGTATATGAGGTTATATATTAGATGCATAACTTTAGATGTTTGATATTCTTATCTTGCCTATGCTGTTGTTGATGGTCATCCGGAGGACTGTTATTGTTTGATTCTTTCATACTTAGCAACTTTAAAGAGTTCGAACTCAAGTATGTTGTTTAACTGTTTTGATTTTTTGTGGTACATAGTTTTTCGTATTTAGTACATGGATTTTCTAACTTGGTACATCTGTATATGTACCTACTGAACTAGCAGTGTGATTTTTTGTGTTCTAAAGTTAGTTTCTTCATGTAGGTTCATATATTGATTATGAAGTTGATAAACGTTTCTTCATGTAGGTTCATATATTGATTATGAAGTTGATAAAGATGGAAATTTCTTGTATATTTTTATGGCGTTTGGAGTTTCGATTAAAGGTTGGCATCATTGTAGGATAGTTATATCGGTTGATACGACATTTTTAATATCTCATTTCTGTGGTGTACGATTCATCGCTTATCGGTTGATGTGCCGGACTTCAGTAAAGAGCAACTTGGTCTTCCATCAAATACTGAAAAAGCTAATGCTGGTAGGCCAAAAAAGAAAAGGATTCTTTCAACTCGTGAGTTTAGGAAGAAGAATTAGGTTAAGTGTGGGCGACGTAAGGAATTTGGTCATAATAGGAAAACTTGCTGAAATCCAATTCCTGCTGAATTATGTGTTCCAAAAAGGAAGAAAAATTGTGGGGATCAATAGTCTCTTTTTGTTGATTTTGTAGTTTGTTTTGTTATCAAACAGAGGGGTTTTTCCCTATATTTTGGTACATGAAATTTTAGTTGTGGTATATAGAACTTTTGTCATTGTATGTGAGATTATATGCCCGATTCAGATTCATTACATTGAGATATTGGATATTTTTATTTTTTTTCTATGTGTTCTTATACAATAAAGTTTTGGTCATGGTATATGGAGCTATATACCAGATTCATAACTTTAAGTATAGGATATTGTTATTTTGTTTCTAGATGTTCTCACACTTTCAGGTACATAAATTTTTGGTCTTGGTATATGAAATTTTTATCATGGTATATGAGGTTATATACCAATTTTGTTAATTTAGATATTTGATATTGTTATTTTGTTTCTAGGTATTCTCACTTTCAGATACATGAATTTTTGGTCTTGATATATAGAATTTTTATCATGGTATATGAAGTCATATACCAGTTTCGTTAATTTAGATATTTGATATTGTTATTTTGTTTCTATCTGTTCTCACACGTTCAGGTACATAATTTTTTATTATTGGTATATTAAAAATTTGTCATGGTATATGAAGTTATATACCATGTTCGAAATTATATGAACGACTATGACTAACTTATAGATACATTATGGTATTTGAGCATATATATATATAGGGTATTATGATAAATGGTGCTTGCTTGAAACTGATTTGATGTACTCTATTATTTTCTCAAAGGAGACTTTACCCCAATGGTAGTTCTCCCACATCCAATCATTGTCTATGCCAACATTCTCAGTTTTAATATATTCTTATTGATCGCCAAATAAAAGGTCTCCAACTATATACAGCTTGCGGAGCTTTATCATCATTTCATTATTGTTGTCACCATATGATTCAAACTTGTCTCTTATCTCCTTCTTTTTCACTCTCTTTCCTAGGGAGAAATTTCTTTTGAAACCCTCTTTATTTTGCAGTTTATGTTCCTTCAAGTTAATTAGTTATTTGGTCTTGAGCCCCATAATTGTTGTGTACTGCTTTAAACCAAATACATATTTTTCTCCATTGATGTTGAAATTAAGTTGTGAATGAGTTGTGGGATGCTCTTTATGACCCTCATATCAATCAAGTGTCCAAGGCATGTCTGCTTGAATCGTCTTTGTTGCTCTATACTTATCTTTTCGTGGATGAGTTGTAGTATGTTTATCTTTGAATATATTTATATTTTTTTTAGGTTCTGGCTAGTTAATCTTTGGCATAATATACTCCATTATAGCTGGGATCTGCAAATAAATAAGCCAAATACAAAAAGTTATAAATAAAGCATATAAACTTAATAAGAAAATACAAATTAAAGTGGTACTGAAAAATTCATGAACCACTATGAAAAATTCATAAATCAAGACATAAAAATTATGAACCAATATAAAAATTTCATGAACCAAATAAAATTAGATATTACACGAACATGTCTTTTAAAATCTACGAACCAGATAGAAAAATTCATTTACTAAATAGAAATCCAATATACATGTGCAGATTAACACATAAATACATTAATAAGTCCATATAAGCACACATAGAAACAGATCACAATACACACATGTTAACATAAAGTACATATAAAATTAATATACTACAACACAAATATATATACTAAATTGAAATAGTCTTGAACCATAAGTAAGTCTTATGACCTTAAAAACTTTATAAATGACCTGAAATCTAGTTCAGCACAACACAAAACTCACACATAGAAGGTTTGTTAAGCACTTACCCAATGAACCATGTACCAAACCATGTATAGAACCTAAAATCTATGAACTATGTACCCTAAATGAAAAAATATTATTAATATAGGATTATAAACAATTTGAACCCAAAGTAATAACCATATACCCTAAAATCTGTGAACCATGTATGAGTTTTTCTTATAGTTTCCAAAGTAGCTAACAAAATTCAAGAATATTAGTCTCGTACGGCATTTTGGTTGCTTATCCACTTCTCCAATACAAAGTTCCATGGTTCAAAAATCATGTACCGTATATAAAAAACTATGAACCGAATTTTATATAATTCAGATTGGATCAAACAATATCAAAATTCTTATTTTTTCACCATAATCATGAACTAAAATGGTAATTCATCAACCAAACACCAAAATCCCTAGAATAGGATATATCAAGATAAAAATATAATGTATCTGCTGAAAAAATATGTACCATAACTAGAAAAAGATATACCATAGTTAAAAGTTTATGAACCAAACACAATCTGAAATTCAAATCATCTCCCTTATAAACTAAATTATATCTATCATATCTAGAGTAAAATAGGCTGCAATTTAAAAGAATTTATGTTACAGAAATATAATGCTAAAATCAAACTTAATTTAAATAAAACTAAAATCTAAAAAATATAATTGAATATGAATATATCTATAAACAACAATCAAATTAAATTTGATATACCTTTCAACCACTAAAACTTGTTGCATGACCTTCAATCATCAATGGCATTCCTTCGATCTTCGTTGAGATCGGAGGTTCTTTAATCTTCGTCGAGATTCCGCGTATTTTTGGTTTTCATTAAAATCTGATGGGCGTTCGATCTTTGTCGAGATCGGCGAACCTTTGGCCATCATCAAGATCTAGTGAGAGTTGTGGAGGCAAAGCCCTCATTCATGGCTGAGATCTGCACTTTGAAGGAGAGAGTGACAGAACGTGTGAGGAAAAAAAAAAGGAAATGGCGATGAAGATTGGTTCTGAGCTTTGAGGGGTATTATTGGTACTGAATTTCTAACGGACTTTTTGTTGGACATATATCTATCAGATTTGGGCCGTGGTCATGAACTAAAATGAGGCCTGAAATTTGGTTATATATCAAGTCAACCCAACAATTGGCTGGTTTTGAGGTTCGTCCATGGCTCCGTATATGGGAATTAAATTGAAAAGTGAAAATTAGGGCTTCTACATTCTTTTTATAAAAGAATTAGAAAAATAAGGTGGACTCATTTTTTTCTAGATTTAGTACCGCATTTTTTAGAAAAAAAATACCAATTTTTCAAATTATTTTAGAAAAATACTATTTTTTTAAAGTAATAACTAGTAATTTGTAATTTCGACCACTGGTAACTAATAGCCAAAAGTATTTATAACTGGTATACAACTGGTAACTATTAACCTGTAGCTAGTTTTCAGAAACTGATAAATAGTAACTATTTTAAAAATGGTATTTTTCTAAAACTTTTTAAAAAGTGATATTTTTCTAAAACAATGATACCAAAAAAACACTGACCCACCATATTTTTGTAATTCTTTTTGGCTTTTATAGGTAAAAGTGTTAGAAATCCAATAGGAGATGGAGTTTTTAAAATATTTCCATAAAAAAAAATAATAGATAAAAAAATAAGGTCATAAAATATTATGCATAATTATTGGAAAACAACTCTCCTAATTTGAAGAAAACCTACTCCCCTTCAAAGTGAACTAATTTACTAACAACAATTCACTATAGCATATGCGTCACTGTATGTTATTTATAGTCGATATTGTTGGTTTAGAAAATACAGCTCCTAATAGTACTGACACAGACTGTCTTGCATTAATTTTTCATCATCTCTCGCCATTGCACCGGTGATATGAAAAAAAGTATGGGTAGCTGTCCAGATAGACAGCCATCTCTATTCAAGCAACTCTCCTCATTTGTACTTTTGGTTTTTTTATTTATTTTTTTTTTTTTCGTGGAGAAAATTTTGCTTAATATCCTCTATTATCAAATGGGGTTATAGTTGATGGGGAAATTAGAAAAAATACGGTATTTTTGAAAAAAATTGGAAAAATACGGTGTTTTTGTATTTTTAAGGTACAGTACGGTTTTTATTAAAAAAATACCGCTTTTTAAAAAATATTTATAAAAATATGATTTTTTAAAATAGTAACTAGTTTCTAGTAACTAGTTTCTGTTTCTGGTAACTAGTAACTGAAGATATTTATAACTGATATATAATTGGTAACTAGTTTCCAGTAACCAGTTTCCAGAAACTGATAACCAATAACTATTTTAAAAATGGTAATTTTCTAAATATTTTTTAAAAAATAATATTTTCCTAATTAAAATCATACGAAAACTGGAAAAAATTGTGACTTCCGTATTTTTGTAATTCTTTTCATTTTTTATAGGTATAAGTGTAAGAAACCCTATAGTTGATTACTATGTACCAAATAAGGTTAAGATAAACTTTTTGGTTTTTACCCTATTATGCGGAATACTTTTGACTACCGAAATATACAATGTGGTAATATATCTTGCACTATAAGTCAAGAAATTAATGTGTGTATCCATGTACTTTGGTAAGTCTTTTAAGTTTTGGTGCCCCAAGAGGTAGGTTTACCCTCCATTAAGGTAAAGTATTGTAACATTGTCTAGAGACCAGAGCATTTTTCTTTTGAGGGCAAGTTGCAACTTACATACAATACACAGCTCCATTCATCGATTTTTCAAATTTTCATTTGTAAGTTAATTTAGTTTATTTTACATAACCAAAATAAATGCATCGTTGATAAGATAGTATTGGATGATTAGATTAGTAAACTAGACTATGGAGTAGAAAACATTGGAAAACCTTTTGGTAGTAGAAAATCACAATAAATTATCTAGAAAAAACAATTCACTGTTTAGGGCTTTTAAAGTGGAATTTTTCCGATTAAGTTTATTTTTATGAAATTATTGCCAAAAAAAAAAATTATACATCTGTGTAAGTTTTTTTTTTTTCTTTGTTTTTTTTTCTTTCTATTCTTTTTTTCCCCCTCGTGTTCTATTCTATTCTTTGTTATCAACTTTTATACTTAGTATATGCTACATTCAGTTTAGATATTGAGTATATTAATTTTTATATAGTATAAATTATATTTTACACTTGTTATATCTATTGAGATGATGCTTATTATTTTGAAAAAGCAAACATCCATTTTAGAAGAGACCCAATTCGACCATTTTGCTAAGAGTTCAACTTGGGAGAGCCATAGGAAGCGAAGGGCCCATTAGGTCCAACAACAAAAACGATGACGACACACCTATTTCACTGGTAAGTAAGACTGTAAGAGCACGTTTAGATCACGGTAGGTGAACTGAAGAAAGAAACACACGATATTGATAAACATGATGATCAAACTTGGCACAGACTAAATTGGTCAAACTCACCAAATTAAGTGCAAAATTCAGCCCAACCCACTGGTCCACGCCTTTTACAAATTACAACGTGACTGCACCAATAATATACGGCCAATTCCTGACCCTTCGTTTTTGTTGTTTTCCCATTATTTTCTTCTTCTTCATTTTTTTTTTTCTCGCAATGATATATAATGATATTTACTTTGACGCATTGTTTTCGTTTTCATCTCTTCATAATTAGTTTTGGCTTCACTGATACCTTGATTTATTTCTTGCATCCACATTCATGGGCCCTACATCCTCCAAAGTCTAAAGCAAAACTAAAGGCAACTTCTTTTTGAAGGACAAAAATATTATTTATATATATATATGGATCTCAATTCAATAGTTTTTTTTTTTTTTTTTTATATCTATCTATTGGTATTTTTTTTACCCTATTAAAATTGACATGAAACGCCTTGTAGAGAAAGAAAGAGCATTTAATATGGTGTTTTTTATTTTCCAACTACTCAAATCATTATTGTCGTTAAATAAATGATCGGTTAAAACAAATTATCTATAGATAGATTAGAAAAAAAACTAGTAGATTGATCCTATATATACGTACATATAACATTTATTGGATAAAACAAATTATTTATAGATAGATTAAAAAAAAAAACTAGTAGATTGATCCTATATATACGTACATATAACATTTATTGGATCGGTGCATATATTTTGGTTGGCGCAATTCGCTCGTCTTGGATATTGGCTATTATACATATATACACATATTACGAGTCCGTTTATAATTTCACATGTGTAAATTTGGGCATTTATATCTCACTAAAAATAAAGAGACATATTTTTCAGCCACGTTCCTCCAAACATGATTCATGCTTCCCAAAATTTGCCTTTCACTCACACATAACGTTTTGTTTACAACGTGTAACATTTTTTTGGACACTAGTGCTTTATTATTTTTTTTATGGACATTGTAGTCGAGGCTTTTATATAATTATTTATGGGTATCAATCCAGTATGTACTTTTTTTTTTTACATATCTAAAGGTATTGTTTTACCTAACTAAAATTTATCACATATGTCTTTTTATAGTAAAAGGTAAAGAAAGAGAAAACATTAAATAACGTGTATTTGTTTTATTATTTTTCTTCCAACTACTCAAATTATTCTAGCCATTAAATAATGATCTAGTGGCTAAAAAAAATTACCTATAAATAGGTAAAAAAAATACTTACTAGATTATGGCCTAATAGATATATGTATATAACACTGATAAATAGGAGAAAAGGACACAGATAGGCCTAATTTTGGCCCTAGTTGACATTTTTAGGACATACAAGTTTTTTGGACATAAATAGGACTAACTTTTTGAGTTGATGGAGAAGGAAATAAAAGCTTTGAAAATTACTCCTAGTTGATAAGTGGAAGTTGGTTTGAATATTTAATGCATTAAATGCACTTTCATCCTCTTTTTTCCATTTCGTTTCTTTTTTCCCTCCTTCATTGTATTTGTTTCTCTCTCTCCTCTTTTCACAACCATATTCTTCCTCTCTCCCGCTTTCTCTATTTATTTTTTTTTCCTTTTCTGATCAAAGCATTCTTAATTGGGGAAAAAAAAAAAAAGCAAAGCTTGTTGCTTGGATCTTGTTTGGGAGTTTTAGCATTTGAAAGCTTGGATTTTCTAAGGTAAATATGTACTTTATTTCATGAAATGTTAGATAATGAATGATCAATATTGAAGGAGATCTATAATAGTAATCTAGAAAATATTGTGCTAAAATATTCATGTATTTTTGCTGAACTATTCATCTTCTTCATGTAAGGGTGATCTAGACGTCCCAGGTCAAGTAGTTCAATATGTTGAGTCATACTTTGTATCATCAATCCTACACTCATATTTTGAAGTTAACAAATATATGATTAAGAATTGATAATCTACTTGAGTGTGTAGCAAGTTAAATTGAAATGATCATTAAACATTCAAGATAGATTATGGAAAAAAACTTGAAGACAAAGTTCAAGTTTACAAGACCTAGACTAGCAAAGGTTATATACTTAGTTTTTGTACTTAAATAGTTGTTTATACCTAATATAATCTTAATGGCTCATATTTTTTTATAAAATTGGAATTTTCAAACTAAAACTATCAAACTTGTTTATCTCTAATTAAAATAAGAAATTTATTTTAGATAAGTTTTTAAATTGATTTATGAATTTCTATAGTTTCCATATTACATAAAAAATCAATTTATGAATTCACATTTTGAAAATAATTGAAAAGGACTTGAATTAAAATTAGAAAATATCTCTCAGGTATTTCAAACCGGCCTTCAGAATCAGTCTACGGATTCCCCTGTCCAAAATTTTACAGTTTTTTGAATTCGACCGTTAGAACTTCACTTTCAACGGCTCGTATTTTCAGTCGACCAAAAGTGTATTTTCGGTCCACAAAAAATGACAGATTGTCTGTCAAACAGTCTAAAAAGGCTAGTATTCTTTCAAATCTATATATAGAAGCTTTTTTTAATACTTGAAACAACTTTTGAATATTCCTACATTGCTTTAAACATACTTTTAAGTTGTTCAAATCATCTTTTGTGAATCAAACTTTCAAATCCATTTTTTTATAAAAATCAATTGAGCCAAACTAGATTATATCTTATGTTCTCATTTATTCTCTCTAGGCTTACCTTGTATCAATTATATTCTTAAGAGAGATTATAATTGAGTGTATCAACAAACAAAATCAAAATTATATTTGTGAGGTGAGGTTGACACCGGATTCATAAACAACCCGGTTTAGGTGAGATTGGCACCGGAGTCTAAACAATCCGAGTTAGGCGTGATAGAGCCGGATTCAAAGCTACTGTAAAGGTGTGAGTGTGCCTAAAAAGAAAGCACTCGTTGTGTAAAGAGGACGGTCAAGCCCATTCTCTTGATTCGATAGTGGAATGCTCGAAGCGGGTTACCAAGAGCCGGGAACGTAGACAAATCGTCGTGTTTGTTGAACCTCGTAAAAATAGTATTTATATTTCTCTATCCCTATCTCTTTAATTTATTCATCTTGAGCTTGTACATATAATTTAGATATTTTTACTTGTTATTACTTTTTCTTGCATAATTTACTTGTTTTAAAGAAAAGTCTACAAAAGTTTTTAAAATCCATTTCATCCTCCTCCCTTCTTGGGTTAGCTAATCTTGGACTAACACAATGACCTCATAGCAAGAACTACTTAACCCTATGTCAAGTACAACTACTACTACTTGACTTAGAGTCATTAACTACTAGATATAGGGTCAAAAACTACTTGATTAGCCCTTGACCTCAGGTCACATGAATCAAGTAGTACTTAATCTTGGGTCAACAACCACTTGACCTGGGTCAAGAACTACTTGACTTGAAATAATACGCAATAAAAATACAAATAAGGACTTAGATAGACTCTTCTTTTTCAGTAATAGGGACTTAGATGATGACTTTTTCGTTCTTCCCTCCAACGTAGTGGCTGTAGATTTCACAGACTATTTCTTACCTTCGGATGACCTAGTTTTAGTCATTCTATGACTTTCTATGTTCCTTTAGATGAAAAGAATTAATTAAAAAGCTTAAATACCGACTTAAGTGAACGATCTTTTGAGTTTAAGGGCAATTTTCAGTAGTTTTTCGTAGTCAAACATAAGGAACTCTGCATATTTAATGACAAATAAAATACAATTCCGACTAAAAAAATAAACATTAAGTTAAATCAACCAAATGAACTAATCAAATAGACAACATATCAAGTTTTACTTGACCCAAAGTCAAGTACAACTTGACCCCAATCAGGTGAATAATTCATGACCTTATGTAATTAAAAATTTGCTATAAGGTCAATATCTACTTAACCAAGGTAAAGAAATACATGACCTTAGGTCAAGTGGATTTTGAACTTTGCGAAGGTCAAGTGGAACTTGACCTCACCTGAAGTCAAGTGGGCTTCACGGAGAAATATGTGGGGTGGGGTCATGTCAGTCAAGAGTTATATCAATTTTTCTGTAGTGTTGGCTGATTGTTTGGTCAGGGTATAATAGTCATTTAACTCATGTGGACCCCAATTTTTAATTCTAGAAAACTTATTATTAGAGGTAGTCCTAAATGTCCAAAATGGCTCAAGTTGATCCTATTTGCGTCCTTTTCTCAATAAATAAGGGTGAACAAGCACAAATCCACCTTGGGCTCAATTGGGGTGTATCTCCCTGAAATTTTAAAATTTTAAATTTTATCCCTATATTTGTCATAAAGTTCCAATTACATCCTTCATTTTCTCCCCTAAATGTTTGAAAATTTTATATTTTCACCCACTTGCTTGTTAAAAAATTCAATTATACCCTTTATTTGCCTACTAAATTTTATGTTGTATTCTTTTCCACTTTACATGTATTTTTTGAATACTTAACCTTTTCTTCACTTTTATGAATTATTTTTCTCTAAAACTTACTTTTGTTTAATATATATATATATATATATATGTCTTTGAAACTTCTTTAAAAATTCTTTTTAATCCTAAACTGGTCTACATTGACAATTCTACTTTGACTATAATTGTTTTAAGATGACTTTTTTTTAGATTTTCACAAATTATGTTCTTCAAGTACAATTCCATTTGAAGAAAGTAAAAAATATAAATAAACGGGGAGTTCTAATGTAGGAGGAGTAAAATCACTCCTAATCATACGAGCGTTAATTGTTCAGCCGTGAGATTGAAATCATGTAGTCCTTAACTATGGTGGATGAATTTTGTTATAGTATTATGATTTACATTGAAGCACCTTATATATTTGTCTTAGTTGTTCCATTTTTTTTTCAAACAGCGTTAGTAGAAGGAATGACTTACAAGAATTTTCACTACATCAAATTGCTCCACACTCAGAGAGCATGGACCCGATCTGAGAACTGATTTCTAACAACTTTCACTCTTCTCATTTTGCAACAAACCTAGCCATTCGAGATCATAGTTCAAACCATGTTCCTTCTCAGTTTGAACTGCATAATAATTAAACCCAAAAGGAATCATCTTTAATATCTTAGTTTCTTTCTTTGATCTACGTTTGATCCTTACATGTAGGGGTGATTTTGCCACTATTATACTAAACAAATGAAAAAAAACAAAACAAAACAAAACAAAACAAAATTTACCTCAAAAGATTTTCTTAGTTCACGGCCTCACTAGAAAAGTTTTCTGGCTCAGTCACTGTTGTAAATATTTTTCCTATTTGATAATTACACGCACTCTCAATGTTTAAGATTTAATGTTCCAATCCTCCATTTCCCAATCAATAATAATAGTAGTAAGTGTACCTTCAAAATCTATGTTCTTTGAGAACTTTATTGCAGATATAGAATTTCCTCATGCCTTCGTAGCATTACATTTTTGGTTAGTTTAATTTGATAGTAAATTTTGTTTGATTGGTAACCACACTCTTTTTAATATTAAAAATTAATATTCAATCTCTTTATTCTATTGTTATCATTATTATACTAAAAGTTCCTCCAGTCTATGTTATTTTACAACTTTACTGTGGATCTATATAACTTTTTCGTATCTTGTTATAAAATGATGACTTGTTGAATAAAGGAAGAATAAAAATTGGGACACCAAAATCTTGCACAAAAGCTCAGACCAATGATATGGCGTCATTTTTAGCCACACAACTTTAAATAATGTGATTTCACTTTAAAAAAAAAAAAAAGAAAAAAGTAGTTAAAACACATGTCATATTATCATATTTAAGTTTTGGGTTAATGACACAAAAATATCCCGAAGTTTGAGGTTTCTGCAAAAATTAACCTAACATTTCAGTTTTGCAAATTTATAAACTGACATTTGAAATTTCTGTAAACATATACTCTATGCTACCAATTAAGTAATTTTAAAAATAAAATGGCAAAATTATCCCTCATTAATTGATTAAATTTTTTTCTAAAAAAAGTAGTATATTTTAATATTGATTTTTAATTAACTTTTCTGGTTTTATTTAAATTAGGGGAAAAAAGCTGGAAATTAAAATAGGTATTTCCAAATTCTCAATTTGCCTATGCTCTTGGTCCTAATCTCCCAAATTTGCCATGTCCCTAACCCTAATTCTAAAGCAACCCATCCAAATTTGCCATGTTCAGAGAATCCAATATCCCATTCTCTCACCGGAAAATTGCCTAAGATCTACTGCAAGCGGCTACCAGCCACCCCGACCACCCAATACCCTACCCTGCCACCACCATCTTACACCCACCGGTAATGCGTCCCATTGATCCGGGTCCACTCCAACCTCCTCAGTCTACGCCGACCATCGCAGCCCCACATCCTCTTGGCGCCGCCTCAACTTGCATTGATTCATTCCCCACCTCCATCACTATTGCCTCAAACCGCTGTCGTTGCATCTCCTCGATATTATAGCACGAGTGCTCTGCCCCTACTTGCGACGTTGTCCGTTGTGCCCCAATCCAAGTCACTAGTCTCCCGATTATAACCTCAATTAGGATTTGGATTTGAGATTATGCAATTTGGGTCTGGGGAAAGGAAAAGGGGCGGTTGATTCCTATCCAGCCACAAAAAAAAAAAAAAAAAAAAAAAAAACCGTGTTCTCTTTCCCTTCTTTTTTTTTTCTAAAAATTTTATTTAATCTTTTTTGAAATTAAATGAAACTTGAAAACAAGAAAATGAAATTAAAACGAGTATCAAAATATACTACCGTTTGGGAATACTTTTAATCATTTAATAAAGGATAATTACGTCTTTTTACTTTTGAAACCACTTATTTGGCCAGTATAAGGCATATTATTACAGAAATTATAAATATTTAGATATTATCTTGCAAAAATCAAACGCGAGGTTAATTTTTGTATAAATGCCAAACTTGAGAATATTTTTATGTTATTAATTTTTAAAATTTTAATACAAAATTTTAGTGTCACAATCATTATTCATTCATGAAAATAAAATAAAATATAACATGTACACTTTAGCATTATTCTTCTTTTTGGTAGTTAAAAGTTAATGGAGCCTAGGACCATTAACCAACTCATTTGTCCTGTAGTTGAGTCTTTACAGACTTCAATGTTGATTTAGCACAAGTGCTTGTCACCAGTACGAATGAAATGTGAGCCCCTGATCGTGGGGTAAAGTAATTTATGTGGTGCTATGAAAAGTTGCGACAGTCATGTCTGTCTATTTCGAGTAATTTAAGATTCACGTGAGTTTCACATTCTCTTTTTCTTATCATATTTTCCAATTTTATTAATAGGAAGTCTCAACTTGAGTTCATATCAATTAAATTTTCTATTATAATGAAAAGGGACTAAGACACCTCATTGAAATATTATTATACATGTCCGGTGTCTAATAATAGATCAACTATCTTTTTTTTCTTTTCATGTATTTAATTAACCTAAAAAATAAAAGTTAAATAGGTTTAAATGCATAGGTGAAAAATAGAAATTATAAAAAGATGCCCCCACTTGCTCCGTAGTAAATTCGTCTCTGCTAGTTGTGACCCCTAGTAATACGGATTATACTCCTTTTAAATACTCAAATTATATGCTTTAGCCGCCTACGCCGATTTGGACAACCTAAAAAAAATCGAAAAATAAAAATAAAAATGGCTGTATACTATGTCTTAACTTAACATGAGGGATGGTTCGATTTTAACCTCTCAGTTTTAGCTTGGGGAGCTTTTTATTAGAGGGGATTGGCTAATTTAATCTTGAGAAAATTAGGTTGAGAGTCATTTTGTATTTTGGCAATAATTTTTAGTTATTAGTTTGTTAGAAGTTTTTATTTGTGGAATCCCCTTTTTGCCCTTGGTTTTCCACATTTTCATAGTGATTGAGATGTTGAGTTTTAAATAAGTATTTTTGTAATAAGTTTAAATTAGCAGCTAAAACACAAACACCACCTCTATTTATAAAAATATCCCTTGAATCTTTTCACTTTTGTATAAATTTTTGTATTTTGGCCAAATTATATAAACTTGGTCCAAAAAGTGTCCTAAATGAGTCTGTCCTTGACATACAAAAAAGAGTAATGTTAAGGATTACAATATATTACTCAACACCACATAATGTGTCAGTCACTGACTTATTATAATTACACTTCATGTACCCATATGAAACTCACTTTATTGATATTAATCACCAAATAATATAATTATACCTCATGTGGCATTAGGATCCAGTGATATCCTATGGTCCACAAAAAAAACCCTCCCAACTTGCTCTGCCATCGGTCGACGTGCAAGTTTGTCATATTTAATATAGTCGAACAAAATGCAACTCAATATTGACAACAATCAGTCTAAGCTGCCCATTATACACCATAAGTTCCTCATTAAATTTTTTTTTATTTTGCATTTTTTTTTTTTTTTTTTGGTTCTTCGGGAGGAAGCAACACCTTAATACTTTGTTTGGTGGAAATAATTGCAAAAGTGGGAAATTGTACAGCTAACATAGAGCCAAGTTGAGACATATCAAGAGCTTTGTCAAAGTGGCTTCTTTGGCTCGAGGAACTTTGGTAGTGGTCAATGAACCTTCAGTGTGCCTTCCAAAGAATATTTTGGTACCTAAGTTCGTATTTGGGCCTATCAAAGGAAAAATATAAGCATACATTAAATAAAGTGATGATAAGTGGCAAAAAAAAAAATGAAATGAATAGTAAAATATTTTAAGATATTGTTTGAGATAATATGTATTAATCATTCAATAAAAAATAAAATACTACCAACCAAACCATATATGTCATAACCAAATGACGGATCGTTGTGTCTTAACTTGCCTATGTGGCAAGCGGTTTCGGTGTGGGAAATCTTTTATTAGGTGGGTTGGCTTATTGAATCTTTTTGCTTTAGCATAAATAAAAACTAAATTAAAATGAAATTAAAATTTTAAAAATCAAAAGAAATAATTAAGTAAAAATAAAATCGTCACTTCCCAATCTGGCTTCCCCCTCTCCCCTTGAAGCTAGTCTCCTCACCATTAATGGATAGCGTCACTCCCTTCTTGGCTGGAATAGAGATATCCTAGAATAGAATTATCCTCTTTGAAAAAGCCAAATTTTGAGATAAGAAAAGCCGAAGTTTTGGAAGTTTTGGAACATAAAGATCCATTTGAAACCTTCCCCAACAGAAAGAGTGCTTTAGGATTTAATGCATTGGTGATGACGCTGGCGGGTGAAGATTTATGGTGATCCAATTAGAAAAATGTTAAAAGGAAGATTTTTATTTTATTGTGTACAATTTTATGTTTTGAGTTTTTTAAGTTAGAAAATTCTATAAACACATCGGATGCTTGGTACCAAATATTAATAGAGGTAGACGCACACCTTTGAATTTACATATGAATCTCATATTTCTATTTTTAGTGATGCTAAAAAGCATAGGTGTCCTATGAAATTGCTTTTTCAGTATGAACGATGAAGGCCAACTTTTAAAAGAGAGAAGATTTATTTTTTGCTTTAATTTTTTAAAATTTAGATATATTTAGTTTATTTTATGTTAAATTAAGGCAATTTTTGCTTTTATTGTTCTTTAATGGTAATTATCCTATTTTCTTTCAATTTTTCCCACTTTAACTTGAGAAATTAGGTAATATGTGCACAAAAAATTCTAATTTGACCCAATGTTCAAGTTAATAAACCTCTTAAATATATATTAACTAAAATTCTCCTAAAAAACCCAAAGCATAGTCTTATTAAAAAAACTTGTTCAAATCCTTGAAAACCATTTCGAAACAAAGTTTATAGACAATATGTTAGCTTAAAATAGCTTATTATAAAGTTTCGAGATGTTTTAAAGTAATTTATGTACTAAAAAATTAATTTTGGGTTAAATTTTGCGAGTTTTAACCCCAAAAAAAATCACAACAATTGTTAAAATATTTCAATGATTTTTTATGATTTTTTATAAAAGTGACATTTTGATGAAAGTAGTATTTTTGATAAAATTTCGATGCAACTAGTATTTTCGATACTTTTCGATGTAATTTTGATAGTAATATTTTCAAATATAATTTTCGACAGTTTCGCAAAGTATCGCGAAAACTAACTCAAATTTGATTTTTTTTAACATATAAATTATCCTAGATTATCTCAAAACTAAATAATAAACTATTTTAAACTATACCCATTGTATTTAAGCAAAGAAATTAGGATAGTAATTTCTGTTTGAGAAATAAAATATGCTCCAAAATTTTTTAAGATATTTTTGTCTAAAAATTGCCTAGAAGTATACATTTCAATTGTTTATTAACTTAAGTATATAGGTCAAATATGGTGTTTTTCTAAGCATATTTAAAAAAAATTCTATTTTGCTTAGGGAATCCCCATTTGCTATAACTTTTCATTCTTCAAGTAAAAGTTTAAGAAAATCTTTATAGAAAATCTAGTAGATCCATGTTTCATTAAAAATGTCTTCTGATTAAAAGAAGATTTTCTGACAATACATCCAAACACTCCAAAATTAACTTTTAAGCTTCAAAATATCTTGAAAGTCATGCCAAATAGAACTAGAGATGATAAGGCACTAGAGATGATTGATCTTTCAATAATGCTTAAAAAAATCTGCATCCAATGATTAAGGACAAATTTTTCCTCCATAGATAATCCTCGTCCTTTCTTTAAAAACAAAAAGAAAGGAAAAAAATTATTTTGAGGTAGGATAAGAGGAGAAAAGATAGAGAAATAGAGAAAATAGGTAGAATAGCAAGGGAATTTGTAGAATAGCAAGAGATAAACAAGATAGATAAGAAATTGTATAGATTAGAGAAAACAGAATAGAAGCAAGAGAATTAGAGAGATTTAGGCAAAAATAGATGAACGGTAAAAGACTAATAGAGAATCAAGATAAGAATTTAGAGAGAAAGAGATCTATAGGAGGAGAAAATTCAACAATCGTTTATTAATTCATCATAGTCTAAAAAAAATTACATAGCTAAGCCTACTTATAGATAGACAATTGGACACAACTAAAAAAATAGACACATTCTAAAAACTAATAGAAATAGAAAACTAAAATTACTTACCCAAAATTAAATAACAACTAATAATAAATCTAAATAATAATAACAATATAATTTCTTAATATATTTATTTTATGTCTACATCATTCTCTTGGAGTTCGAGAACTCGACTTCGGCTAGTTAAAACTTAAGTACAGATAAACCAATAAATTGAAGCGGAAATTCCAAATCTTGAGTCTTGATAAAGAGGTAGGGTCTTGAGCATAGAGACTTGTTCCACTCTAAAAAAAAGGTAACACATAGACTGACTTGATGATGTGGTGAAGTAATTCAGCATGCAGACTCATGGCAGAGAGCTGTTGATGCATATTCAGGTCAAGCAAACTCAAATAAAAATAGAGGCAGAGCAAGTGATGGTTGAAACGTTGGCGATCTAGAGAAGAAAATAGCAGTGCAGCTAGAACTAACTTGTAGATCTAAAGAAATAAAATTTAAAGGATAGGCAAAGGAAAACGAACTAGGCTCAGATACTAATTGATGTAGGATAAGATGAGAAATTAGAAAGAGAAAAAATAGAAGAATAAGGAGTGATAGAACTTAGACCGAAATAGATGAATTGGTAGAAAAGCAATAGAACTTAATCAAAAACCCAGAGAAAAATGAAGAACTATAGGAGAAAAAAACTCAATAATCATTCAATATTCATTTATTATCTGAAAAGCGACCTATTTATAGATAGGTAATTAGACACAACTAAGAAAGTAGATACATTCTAGAAACTAATAGAAACAGGAAACTAAAATCTAGTTACCCAAAATTAAATAACAACTGATAATAAATCTAAATAATTCTAAATAATAATAACAATATAATTTCCTAATATATTTATTCTTTATATGCATGATGTTTACTTATGTTCATCTTTTTAGGTATCAATCTTATACTCATATTTTGAAGCTAACAAACATATGATTAAGAACTAATGATCTACGTAAGTGTATAACAATTTGATTGAAAGGAACACAAGACATTCAAGATAGATTATGGAAAAAGAGCTTGAAGCAAAGATCAAGAATATAAGACTTAGTCTAGAAGAGGTTACATTTTTAGTTCTTGTATTTGAATAAATGTTCACATATTATATGATCTTTTAATGGCTCAAATTTTTCTAAAAAGAATTTTTTAAACTAAAATACTTAAACGTTTATATCTTCAAAATAAAACTTGAAAAATAATATTACATATTTTCAAAAGGAGGTTATGATTCTCTAATATATCTAAATTTTATTAAAATCAATTTAAGAGATCATAATTTTGAAAAGGAATGAAAGAAGCTCGATTTAAAGCGAAAATTCCAAAGCTGGAATTTTCGGTGGACCAGTAGGCTATTTTCGATTGACCAATTTTGGAGTTGGAAAAATTCGACCGTTTTAAAATATGACCATTACAGCCGCACTTCTAATAACTAATTTGGGGGAATCGACCGAAAATGATAGAAAATGTGTCAAATGGTCATAAATGCTTAGTTTTTATAAAGGCTATAAATAGAAGCCATTTTAAGACTTGTAACAACTCTTGAACACACATACATTGCTTATAACATTTCTTCAAGTCGCCTACATTTTGCGATCAAACTTTCAAATCCTATTTTTCACAAAATCATTGAGTCAAACTAGATTATATCTTGTGTTTGCATTTGTTCTCTCTAATTTTACATTATATCAAACACATATAGAAGAGAGAGATCCTTGTTGAGTGTATCAACAATTCAAAATTTGTATTTGTGAGGTGAGGTTGGTACCGGAGTCATAAACAACTCGGTATAGGTGAAGTTGACACTGGAGTCTAAACAATCCATAATTAGGTGTAATAGAGCTGGATTCAAAACTATTGTAAAGGTGTAGGTGTGCCTAAGCAGAATTCACTATATTTGTATAAGGGTCAGTCAAGCTCATTTTCTTGATCCGATAGTGAAAAGCTTGAAGAAAAATTACTAAGAGCCCAGGACTTAGGCAAACTTTCGTGTTTGTCAAACCTCGTAAAAATAGCATTTGTACTTTTTCTATCCCTATCTCTTTTATTTATTTACTTTGGGTTTGTGCTTGTTCATTAGCTATTTTACTTGTTCCATTTATTACTTGTTTATTTTAATTGCTTAATTCAAAAAGTTTACAAAAGTTTTTAAAATACAATTCACGTTCACCCCTCTCTTGGGTTAGCTGATCTTGGGATGACAACTTCTAGGTTCAAGAGACTTATAATAGAGACAGTTATTTGAAACTCTTTTCATGGACAGTTATTTGAAACTCTTTTCATGGAATTGTAATTTGTTTCACCTTGCTAAAGAAGTCTAACCAGTTTTATCTTTTCATTTGAAGTTGATATTCAGAAGAATTTTATAATATCAAGTTTATTACCTTGTCAAAAATTTTAATATATATATTTAATTTCTTTAATCATAGAAATTGAACAGTTATGTACTAATAAATTTTGTAGATATGTTACAGTAAAATACACACATAAAAGCGAAGTTGGACCATATGTGCTTAATAAAGGATAAAATTTAACATGTAATTCTAAATTCATACATATGATTATTGTTTAATGTATTGTGAGTTTACTTTATTAGTTTTAATATTTAACTCTTAATAGGTTAATTTAATAAGTACTATTGATTTTACGATTATGTAATCTAGATCATATAGGAATAGTTTGAGGAATTATGAATTTGAATTATAACTTCATTTTGGACTAAAGCTACTGAATCGATAAGGTTTTACTTATATTGGCACCTTCTATGTGATTTTGACTTACTTTGATGGAGTTTAGATGAAATAATCAAATAATCTTAAGTTAGAAGAGTTTTCAAGGGGCATCGAATTCTTTAATCATGTGTTATCAATGAAGGAGATAACGCAAGGGGCATACGGGAAATCATAATTTATGCAGCTAGGTAATTAAAAGGAAATTAAGAAATTAAGACACTTTATAAAAGATATGGAATTCTTTTAGAGTTATATGAATGATTAGAGTTATGAGATTCAGTAGACAAGTATGGATGTCTAATTCAATGAGATGAAGTTAGTTAGCGAAAATGTTTAAGCCCTAAAATTATTTTGTGAACAATGTATATTATTGAAAAAAAGAAGAGATAGAGACAAAAATGAATGGCCTAGGTCGCTGAAAGAATTATATAGATAATAGACGAAAGAACTTGCAAATTTTTATTAGAGACATAGTATTCCTTGAGGATGTACCCATGAAAGTGGTTATAAGGTTTAGTATTAAATGAATGCAAAGTCCATGATTAGACAGACCTTTTGAGGTTTTAGAACAAGTAGGCGACTTGACCTTTAGATTGGCTTTGCCATCAAGATTTATCTAAGATACAAAATATTTATTCATATGCTAAGAAAATATGTTGTTGATCATTTTTAGTTATAAACCCCTCCAATTATGAAAGAACCTGACATATATATATATATATATAAAGGGGATTATTATTCGAATCTTAAAGAGAGAGGGGGAGAAGCTTTGCAATAAGAAACTTTAATTTGATAAAGTTTTCTTAGGAGAAACCATTAAATAGAAGAGACTACTCGACAACGTGAAGATAAGATTTATAATGGTATCTAAAGTTATTTGAAAAGTTTCAATTTCGATGACGAAAATTTTAAGGGGATAGGAAATTGTAATATCAAGCTTATTACTAGTCAAAAATTTTAGTACTAAAGAATTTTGTGGATATGTTGCAGTGAAATATACACATGAAACCCAAGTTAGACCACATGTGCCTAATAAGAGATAAAAATTAAAATACAATTCTAAATTCATGCATATAATTATTGTTTAATGTGTTATGAGTTTAATTTTTTAGTCTTAATATTGAACTCTTAATAGGTTAATTTAAGAAATACTATTGATTTTCTTTTACAAATATATGATAATAGAATAGTTAATATATATCTATTTATTTAAGTTTGACTAGATATATAATATAGCATTCTATGATTACTGTTATTAATATGTTATGGGCCTAATTAATTATGTTTACTATTGGGCTGTAAATTATTTTAGTTCAATAATTATTTATCTTGGCCTAATAAGTAATAGGAGAATCCAAATTAGAGTAGTTAATATTTCTTTGTTTGTGTTTACCATTGAGCTCTAAATTTTTTAGCCCAATAATCATGGATCTTGATTCAATAAGAAATTATAAAACCCAAATTGAAATTGCTAATAATTCTACCCCAAAAAAATAAATTAACTATTATATATAGATATATGATATTACAATTTTTTATAAAAATAAAGTATATACATATTATATATAAGTGATGAATAATTTTAAAATAATAAAAATTAGGTAGATGGTGTAACCATTAACATATTATAATTATATGCATCTGGTCCATCATAAGAATGGAAGATGATATAAATAGTCATTAACATATTATATGTATATATTTATCACTATTAAAGCAAAGAAAATTAATTAACTGCATTAGAAAATAAAATAAAATAAGGTAAATTTTATAATCATGCATTAACTATTTAAAAATTTAATATCCATAAAATAGATTTTATGGATATTAAATGCAAAAATAATGTAATTTACATATTATGCATTATTAAATATTGTATTACTTTTGTAAGTGGATGAATATAGTTAATTTAAATTTTGTAACCATGCAATATTAACTACTTGATTTCTGAAAAGTTTCACATTTATATCTTACTCCTATGATTTTATAGAAATCTATTAATATATGTTGGTCATCACAAAGCTGTAAAATAGATTTTATCGAATTTATTTAATGATTTCATTGGGTAAATATTTTTAATTTGAATTAAAATTATAAAGACATATTCATAAATATGTTAGCTTATATTCTGGAAAGTTTTGTGATATCTTGAGTTTATTTCTAATCATTATTAAATTTTCTTTATATATTGTCTTTGCAAAAAGTAAATCTGACAGTTTCGTTTGTCCGAAATTATATTATGAAAATCTCAGCCTATTGATTTTACTTATCCTTGAAAATTTTACTAAATATGAATATATGTATTATAAGAGATGTAGAATATTTTCATAATGTTTGAAAATATCTATAATTAGTTATAATTTTCTAAATAACTTGTGGTTTTCTAATTTAAGTGCTATTATGAATTTTAAGGATATAATTTTAAGGATTATATGTACGATGTACTAATATAATTTGGCATCTCCGATTTTTTTTCTATGTGTAAATATGTGTCACTGATATTTTCTTAAAATTTCAAAAAATTTTAATAAATGAAATATTTTAGAAAATTCAATAATTGAAGGTTGGTCTCAGCTTTAAGTAGTTTTATCAGATTTTAAACCCTAGATTAGAAATTATAAAAAATGTATTAAATCTTATTAAAAAATTCTATATAATTTTATGTAGCTTTGCTTTATGTTATAATAATTTTTGTAAAGTTTCAAAATAAATAAAATTTTATACTAGAATCTAAAATTCTTTAAGTATATATTACTTCCTGAAATTTTATAGTTTTTAGTTATGTATGTTAAAAAACTTGATTTTATAGTTGTATGATGTGAGTATTTTTAAGACACACAAATATGTTTCTTATGAATAATAATAATATGTATTAATAAATGTAATGAACATTGTTGCATGAATAATAATTAAAATCCATAAAAAGAGGCACGTGGTTACAACAAGATTGACTGGGTGGTATTTCACTGTCAACAAAAAAAAGTTTTTAAGGACCAAGGTAAGTAAATCTCATCCTATGTGATTATGTGAAACGTTATGTACTATTATGTGATGCAATTATGATTATACTAATATATTATTATATGCTATTATGTGATTTATATGAAACGTTATGTAATATTATGTGATGCAATTATGATTATACTGATATATTATTATATGCTCTGTGATGAGGATGATATCTACCTCTAAATCAAGTACGTTTCGAGCTCAAATAGTTGTGCGTTTTCAAATATTTTTATTGGTTTGATGTGTTTTTATTTGTTTTTATAGTTCTTATGAATAAATGAGAATCAAGGTGAATTCATGCCTCAAAAATGGATTTTTTTAAACTATTTTGATTGAAGGTAGGTCCGAAACGAACGTATTACAATAAAAACGAGGTAAAACAGAGCTAAAATAATGAAACAGTACACCTGAGAAGCCATAGAGCATAACAGCCCATAATAGCGGTGCTCCTATGCCTTTAGGCCCCGATACGAACGCGTTGCAATAAAAACGAGGTAAAACGGAGCTAAAACAGCGCACCCGAGAAGCCATAAGGCATAACAGCCTGCAATAGGGGTGCCCCTACGCCTCTAGGCATAGAGGGCGCCTCCCCTTCCACCTGTACATGTTTTTGAGCAATTTTTGGCCTTAACGGCCCAGATCGTCTTATTTTCATGATCCGATGGTGAAGGCTCGTCCATCCTTAAGTGTGCTTGAATTTGACCTAGAATGATGCTTTAAAAATGAGATGGAGGCATAAATATAAGTTGAGAATTGGAGAGAAAAATACATCAAATTCCTTAAGAGAAAAGTTTGGAGTTGGAGATTTCTTAAGAATTCTTGGGAGATATTCTTGAAGACCTGAAGACTTAAAGCTCATCTCCACAAGAGTTTTTCTTTTCTTTTCTTTCACCCTAATCTCTTAAAAATTTGTATTGAACTTATTGTATGAACATGCTTGGATTTATGAATTTCAATTCAAGATTAGTCATGAATTTTACTGTGTTTAGTTATAATTTTATGCTATGGTTTGATTTATCATTTTTACACTTTGTTTTGATTATTTTGTGTAGTGTTGATCTATTTTCCATTTCCAATTCATTTATACTTCTCTTTGCTCAATGTTTCTATTTTATTTGGCCAATGAATTAGTTGATTTTAGGATGTGATTTTGATGCTTGAGAGATATCAAATTCATAATCCGGAATTAAGAGGCATATTTTAGGTAGTTGTGAGACCGAGAGCAGATCAACTCCTAGATAATTACCTTGATAGTTTTAAGTTATTTAGGTTATTGTGAGATCGAGAAGTAAGCAATACCTTAACTTCCATTTAAGGGCTTAAACTTAATGAACACTTAATTAATCGGGTTAAATAGGGATATCAACTTGGGTTAGTTAGGTGTATTATCTCATTTGACACTCGAAGGAGGTAATGAGGTTAGATTAGGTTCCTCGATTAGTGAGTTGAGTAAAATTAAGCCGGTAATTACTTAATTTAGACGAACTTAGGAATAATTAAGTGTAATCAATTTCTAGTACATTCGTGCATAGTATTATCCGTATTTTATTTACACTTTATTCTTTTTATCTTTGTTTTTATTTGTTTATTTTCATATTCATTTAGATTTTATGCCTAAATAAGGTTGAGTTGTGATGATTCCGGTACTTAGCGATAGTTTAATATCCAATCTCTGTGGATTGACCATTCTTGCTACTATACTAGTTAGTTTTGATTTTTATTAGGACACGCTAGGTTAGTTTTAAGGAGGAGAACATTATAAATTATGAATTTGATTTTGGGTATTTATAACCAACGATTAAATATTCAATTATTACCCTGCAATATTAATTGTATTAAGTATGTAAGTATGTCATAAGCATGTGCAGACATAATTGCACGAAAAATTATAATTTTTAATGAAATAAATTTTTAAAGGTACTATGTTTACAAAACTATATTTCAAGAAGAATGTTTTCTTTAAGTATTTATTAAGTTCTTGAAAGGAGTATGGGTAACCGACTGAATGACCTACAGTCACCATGTTAAGAATAAAAGTTAATTGCGATACTAACTATTGTAGTACGATAGCTATATGGGATCTGAATAGCTATAAGGTCACATATGTTTGTTATGACACCACGTTTATGGCCCATCACTTCTGATAGATTTGGCACTATACTATGATGAGCTCATATATGAAAGATTTATGAAATAAAAATATTTATGAACAATATATTTTCAAAGAAGGGGATACATAGTAATGGTTCTAAAAGTGCACTATTCATGTAACATACATTCATTGCATGCATGAGATTTACTTATTGGGCGCAAGCTCGTTCCATTCATTTAAATTTTTTAGATGAGCAGTAATTTCTACCGGAGGTTGGCTGGCGGCGGCTGAATCCCAAATGGCAATAAAATATTTTAAACAACTTTATGTTTTTACTTTTAAGTATTTAATTATTTGACCAATATTGATTGTGGATTTATTTTTACGAAGTGTATGAACTTAATTTCTATTTTGAGAGCTAATTTCAATTATGAAGTAAAATAAATTTTCATTAAGAAGTATTTTTTTAGTTTGATTGTGAATAATAACATTTAAAAGAAAATGAAATAAAAAAAATTTGACCGTTCTTCCGCTTTAATCTTATAAGACGAAGCTGTAAATTGACAGTTTCTCAACCAAGATTTACTTAGTGTTACAAATTTGATGAGAAGTATTACAGATAGTTGGTTACTAATATTCCTACAACTTAACTTAAAAGAAAAAAATATATTTAAAATAGAAAAGAAAAAGAAAATAAGAAACGAAACAAATATTCTTTTTTGTTGAAAAAGTTTTTAAGAAAGATTTTTCTTTATTGAGTAAGTGGCAAAAATTAGTGTGGTGTGTTATAATATAATGACCAGTACTGTTAGGACTACGTACTTTTTTTCCTACTATCTCATTACTTAATATGTGACCTCACTTAAAAATATTATATTATAATAATATTATAAAACATAGTGGATACATATATCACACGCTGAGATAGGAGAGTGGGAATGAGAATAGTCTTAGCATTTCCCTTACATGATTTTTCGGCCAAAATATAACACAATAAAGGAAGGATATCAATTAAACGGGTGTAAAAACTAGTGAGGGAGTCGGTGGGAAAAGTTAAGCCCAAACAAAATTGACAAATAATTGGGAATAATTAGGGAGATAATATAGGAATAATTAGGGTAACTAAACAATTTTTAAATTTAAGATTTTAAACAAAATGAGGGATTTAATTAGAAATAGTGTAGAGAAGAATTAACAAATAGATAGCAATAGAGTTATCCTTTAGTCTATTAGGACGGATTAGATTTGATAGGCGTTAAAAATCCAAGGATACAATGTTAAAAGAAATGAAATGGTGAAGGTATAATTTAACTTTTTAAAACAATAGGCGGTTCCATCAAAAAAATTAATGAATATAGGATCGATCGTCTTATGATAATATCCCGGCCAAAAAAGGGTCAAATAATATATATGCTCAATAACTAAGAAACCTCCCAACTCGTTCTATCATTGGTCATCATGCAAATGTTTTCACAACTTGTCTAACCCACCCAACATGTACCCTAAGCACCTAATTTGCGTTTTCTTTTTCTTTTGTTGTCTTTGTCTGTGAATAATAAGCAAAACGCTAGTTGCTATTTTTTTTTTTTTTTTTTGGGTAATGACAAATCCTTAGTACTTTGTGTGGTGTAAACAAATTGAAGGAGTAGAAAACTGTGCAGCTGACATATATTGAGCCAAGTTGAGCCACGACTAGAGCTTCGTCAAAGTAAGGCTTCTCTACCTTGAGGACCTTCAATATTTGTGTGAACCTTCCGCATGCCTTGCAAAGAACACTTCGATACCTAAGTTAGGATGGTTTCACTAAAGGAGAAAGAGAGTAAATATACAGAAAAAATAGGCAGAGTGATGATTGGTAGCCAAAGAGACGGCCTTGCAATTAATGTCATTCGTATTGTATAAATATAGAGCCAAAAGAGTTGGAGATTACTTGTTGAATAGGAGGAGGATAAGCCTGTCTTGTGGTCCAATGGACCATCTCCTTTGGGTTCCCTCAAATGGCACATTCTCTGGCTTTGTTAAAGGGGCTCTCCTCTAAATAATGAGTTACAACCTTTGGCACAGTTTACTTGTCCATTTGTCAAATATAGATCTTGACGACTTTGCATGTGTTTGATCATGATTTATGTCTAGTTTCTGGGGGGAAAAATGTTATGTAACTTAAATTTTTTGAAAGTGATAAAAGAGAGGCATATTTGCATTTGAATGTCTTTTCATTTTAAAAGTACGACGATTGATATATATTTTCTTAGACAACGTAATTTGAAGTTCTTCACTTTTTATTTCACTTTGAAAAGTAAAAATGAATAAAATTACAATATGTTATCAAGAAATCTAGTTTATTGAGGTCGACACATTCGTTAACATGCATGTCTAGTGTTCATATGAGTTTTCATGTTATAATTGTACACATAATATTAATAATTTATGTTTTCATATATAGGGTTATCTGGAAAAAAAAATAGTTTTTATGTAAATTTAACTATGTTCTTTGGTTTGTGTAAATTTAAACCTCCACTTTTCAAATCTCTGCAAATTTGTACCCTCAACATATATATAAATTGACCAATAAATTTTTCACTATACACAAAATCTGAACTAATAATATTTTACTTTTGCTTATCATAATAAATCTATTGAAAATAACTTAAAACAGTTAGCACAAATCGCTCAATTTATACATAAAAAGTACAAATTTGCAGAGTTTGAAATATAGTAGTATAATTTCACATAAACCAAAAAACATGGTTAAAATTACAGAAAGATCATACTTTAAAGTATTTTTTTCAGTTATCCCCTACTATCATGTGATAATGTGTATATTTTAGTGACTAATAATACTTTCATGTATTACCATGTGTGTGTAATAGTGAAAATCACTTGTTAACAATCTTTAAATAGTCAACTCTACTAACAAACTGGTCGAGGGTATTTAATATCTGTTTTCCTCTCCAATGTCGAAAAGAAATTTCTACCTTTGAAAGTGATCTTTTTCAATTTATTTTATATTTGGTTGCCAATCCAGTAGGTATTTTTTTTTCTACCTATATGTAGGTATTTTTTTTTTAGCCATTGGATCATCATCTAATGATGATCTAACGACCATAACGAGGTGCATAAAAAGACGTGCATCATTAATGTTATTTCTCTCTCCTACTTTTTACAATAAAGAAATATACATAATAAAGTTTCATTGGCAAAAATGATACCTATAATATAAAGGGCACCAACCCAGTAGGTAATTTTTTTTTTTACCTACACATAGGTATCATTTTTGCCAATGAAAATTTTTTTTGCACATTTTTTTATATTAAAAAGTAAGAGAGAGAAATAGCATTAATGATACACGTCTTTTCATACATATCATTATAGCCATTGGATCACCATTAGATGATGATCCAACGGCTAAAAAAATATATATATACATAGGTAAAAAAATATATATATACCTACTAGATTGGCAACCATATATATATATATATATATATATATATTCTTTTGGCTACAATCTTTTGCAAAAGACGTTACAGCTTAATTATGTGATCCAGTTAGGAGTGTGCAAAAAACTCTTTAACCCGACCAATCCGATTAAAAGGTAACTCGAGTTGAATTCGGGTTAATAAATGCCAATCCGAAGTTATAATGGTCGGATTGGACAGTTTTGACTTTTGACAATCTAGCCAATGTAACCCAACCCGATTGAATAAGATTTATTCTTATTCTTTTAATTTATTTTTAAATATATATTATATAAACGTCAAAAAATTAGGAAAAAATAGGAAAAATAAATATTAAAATTATACTTATAAACACTAAACCTAGTTAACCCAACTAAATTATTGGTCGGATTACAAATTTAAAATTCTAAAATTGGACAAATTTCGGATTGCAAAAATGCAACCCAAAATTGATTGGGCAGATTGGGCGAGGGGTTTAACCCGCTCAATCCAACCGATACTCAGCCCTAGGTCCAATCACCTGTATTCCCAATGACAAATAGCCCAAAATCGTGTTACACGCTAAAGAGCAAAGACAACAAAAACATTTAAATTTTGCAAGCATTTTACCTAAAAAGGAAAATCAAATCAAACAGATAAACAAGAAAAAGAAATGAAAAAATTTGCAAGTGTACAAGCAATTACCATTCATCTTCTGCCTAAACCTAAATAAACACAAACCCATTACTCAAAATTAAAAAAAAAAAAAATCTTCTTGCATTATTATTTGTCCGTGTTCTTTCATTCCATGCTAGCCGTTTCTTTCTTTATCGTCCGGAATTTACTTTATTCATTTTGGGCTCATACAGTAAGTAATTTAGTTATTACTCACCTTTCGTTTCTTTTTCTTTTTCTTTATTTTTTTTCCTTTCTTGTTATACTCATATTTATTTTATTCGTTTAAAAGAACTATACACTTCTTTATTAGCTTAGAGACACAAGGACAAGAGGTGTTACTTGTTGGAGGGACCAATAATTAGTAAACGTCAAGTTATTGGCGCATTTCTTTCTTTTTATCCTATAAGGGGATGGAGGCACCCTTTTGCTCAAATTATGCTCCCAAAAAAAAAGGCTTGTAAAAAATTATTCTTTACTTACAAATATTACTTAGAGGAAAATTTCAGAAAAAATGAGAGATTATTAGCACGGGAACCAGATTAATGTACCAACTAATATTACACCATTGTCTACCACACAAAATATTAAACACTTATCACCACGTGAAAACCTAACTGGCCAAAAAAAAAATTCTCATACTTGATATTAAGAAAAAATCTTAGTATTTATCAAATGTTAAAACATGGCAATTTATAATTTATATTAAAATATAGCATGATATTAACAATGACACCACGCGTACCACAAAACTCCTAAAAAATTAACATACGAAATCGTTCATGATAAGGTAGTATACTAATTATATATATATATATATATATATATATATGACGTTATTCCCCCCACCCAAAAAAAACAAAAAACAAAAAAAAAGCCATATATATGCCACGTCACGTTTAATAAAACGATTATAATTCCGTCATTTATCTGTTGAAATGTAGAATATGGAGACAGCAAAACATTTTCTTTGGATGGTAAGTTATTAAAGTTACATAAAAAATTTAATAGACCAGTAACAAATAATTCTCAGGGAAAAAAAAATAAAACAAAAACAAATCTTAATGCATTTAAACTTAATGCCAATTTAGAAAAATTAAAAATTACTTGACATTTATAGTGCGTCTATTAATATAAAAAAAAAATCTGCTTTAAACAATCAATATCAAACTTGTCTTTAATAACATAAGATTTATGTGGACCCGTGTTATTTAAAATAAAAATAAATAATAAAGCGATTGTTGTTAGCATTTCTCTGTGACGAAATAATAATTTTAATAAAAGATACAAATATGACGGAATTGACGAAATATGGTACAATCTTCGTACTTTTACGCACTCTCATGCAAAATGAAAGTGCAGTTTGGCGAAACAAAAAAGAGATTCCAACTAGAATTCTGTGTTTTTCATAAATACAGAGAGAGATGCTCAGTCCGAGTCTCTGTGTATTATTTTAGTATACATATAAAATCTAAACCTAATCTAGTTTGGTGCTTTTCCTTTATTTTTTTCCTTTTTCCTTTTTTACTTTTTCTTTTCTCTCTTCCTGTCTCTCTCTCTCTGTTTCACCATAAGCACTGAACCAAAGAATTTTCCGGCATTGACTAGCTCTCGAGATACCCATCTCGGGCTTCTGACTCAGAGGTCAGAGCCAGATCGGTGAGCTAGGCTGAACCCAGAAATTGCATTTCATCAAATTTCATTCAATTCATGCGTTTTCTTGTTCCAAAATGGATATTCTTTGAAGATTTCGTTTTTTTTTTTTCTTAAATTTCCTCTTAAATTTTTACCATTCAAATCGGATTTATTTTTGTATCTGTCAATCTGAATCAGATTCAGGGGGTTTTCCTGTTTTTTCAGATACTTAAATGAAAATACTTTGAAAGCATTAATAATTAATTAAGTTTATATTATTACCATTTCATGCTTTCCACGTTTTTCCATGGAGCAAACAAAGTGTATTAGCTGGTGTTAAGCTGTTGAGAAAAATCTGGGAAAAAGAGTTATTTCGTTCAGCATTACTAGGGGGCATATTCTTTTTCTTCTTAATCTTCTTTTTCTGATAAATTGGTTTTCTTTAACTTGTCTTGCAGGCTCGAGCAATGGGGTCAAGGACGAGAAGGGTAAGCTGGAAATTTCACTTCTGCAATTTCGCTGCAAAATTTAGCTCCTGAAGGAAGATTAGGATGAACCCGCCCAACAAAGTTAAAACTTAGAAATTTCGAGTGTTTGTACTTTTAATTGTCTGAATTGCAAGAAATTCAAGGATGGGTTTGAATTTTGGTGGGGGGTTTTCGATTCCGGGAGCTGAAGAGTATCAGTTTGAGAGCTCTTGGGTGCCGGCAACTCCAGAAAAGCCACCCATTGTGGAAAGATCTAATTTGATCTCAGAGAACCCACAAGGGAGACAACTGGGTTTATCAAATTGGCCAGAATCGGCATCAAATTCAGGCAGCTATGATAGGCCAAATTACGATTGTTTGGCTCAAATTTTTAATGCAAACTCACGAGTGGGTCAAAATTTAGGGCGTTTCGGGTATTCAGAAGGAAATCCGACCGTGAATAACCCGAGGATTAATGGCATTGCAGGTTCTCATCAACAGTCTTTGCCTGAGGACTTTGTAGACTTCAACAATAATATGTCATTTATGCAACTGTTGCAACATGGGAGTGGTGAAGCCACCTCGCTGTTAAGATATGTAGAAATGGCAGCAGAAAGACCTCTGAAGCCGAGACCAGGGCCTGAAAAGATAGACTTCCAACAAGACTGCAGCTCAGGCGGATTCGATTCCGGTTCAAGGTTCATCAGCAGCATTGTGGAGGAACCTGATATTGGCAATGCACATTACCAAGTTGGGAAAAGTTGGAATGGTTCCAACTCTGCAAATCTGTTGATCAGAGATCAGAGTCAATGTTCAAGCTCAGACGCGTTGAATAATGGCATCAGAATTCCCCAGATACTCAGCTGTAAGTATTTAGGTTATTGTGTTAATTGATTTATTGTTTGTCATCTGAATTTATTGAATTAAGGCACACTTTGCAGTGACAAAATTAAAGAAACTTTGCAGTGTCTGATTCATCTGACAAGAACAGAATTTCTTTCAATGTATGAAACTATGTAGGCAATTTCTCTTCCAGTTTGAATGAAGAATCTATTCCTGCTTTCAAAACAATCAATTTGATAAACCCATGCAAAATGAAATTAGAAAAGCAATTCCCAAAGTCTCAAAGCAATCAGCATTCCACATATTTAATTTTTAGGAAATTTCTTGTTAAGATGCTAGAAATGATATTTTGTTCTTGAAATGGGCTTGATGGTGTAGATGTTAACTAAATAAATAATAGCACAGCCAAAAGACAGCCTAACCTTATGTATGTGAAAGTGAGTTAAAAAAATGTATTTGTCATAAATATATTTCCTTTATTCGTCACCAAATTGATGAACAAAACTGTTTGCAGATGACTTCCCCAAACCTTCCAATTCAAGCTATGATTTGAACTACTCACCAAGCACAAGCTCTAATGCTCTCGTTGCCAACTCACTTCATTTTACACCAGTAATGCCAGATCAAGCTGCAAATATGGAGATTCGGTGGTCTGAAATATTAAAGTCCGCAATAGATGAAAGCACGAGTCAGGAAAGAGACAGGACCAATAATCTACTTGAATGCACCGGAGATGAAGCAATTCAGCAACACCATGACCAAATCTTCCAAAACATTGTAGACTCATCATCCACCGGCATTTCTACACCATACAAGGAAAGCAAAGATTCTGACAAGATTGGTGACCTAGGAATTGATCTGAATAAAACACCACAGCAGAAAGCACCCAAACGTAGGAAACACAGGCCCAAGGTAATTGTAGAAGGAAAACAGAAAAGGGGACGAAAGCCTGCAATTCCAAAAAATACAGAACCTAAGGAGAACCAAACAGGAAAGAGGAAATATGTACGAAAAAATGTTCCAAAAGACTCAACAGCTCAGGTTGTGGATATTTCGGAGGAGATAAGACACTCTAATACTGGAACACCCCAAAAAAGTTGCAAGAGAGTCTTAAATTTTGATTTGGAAAAGACTGGAGATGAAGATCAGGGAAATATGGTGCTGCAGCAGGAGGTGCAGAACAGGAATGGAAGCATTCCAAATGCTACTTTGGACTATCAAGCTACAGAACTGTGTAAGGGAACTAATGATGTAACGGGAACTGTTTCATCCGTGCAGAGTGGCATACCCAAGAGATTGATGGTAGAAAACCATTTCATGAATCAAATGCCAAATGACAGTGTTCCTCCACTTGACAGGCAAGCAGCTGCTGCTCCATTAGATTCAACTAGAGAGATGCAAATGAAATTTTTCAATGTACCTGGAAGACAAGAAATGATTGGAAATGTTGATCAACTGCAAAAGAGAAAGGAAGACGAGTACATCCTCAAGCAGCAACATACACATGCAGAAGGGATAGTCCAAGATAATGTTCGAGTAAAAGAAAATCGTGCAAAACTTCAAAAGATTAGAGAACCGATGAAGCAGAATATGCCTCAACCAGTACCAAAGACTCCCTCCTCCCATGAAGCAAGGGGATCAAAAAGAGAACATTGTCATACCATCGAACATGCACATCTCTCCAGTACAAATCATGTGGATGCTAGTACATTGTTGTACCGAGGTATATATCAGATCTGCACAGGATTTTCACAAACTCATAAGAAAAAGAGAGTTGGGGATGACCGCATAAACATCCTGAACATGCCTTCTAATTTCAAAGCAGCTGAGGGTTTGGGAAATGCAGAAACAACAAGAGCACATGATGTTAATGCAAATGGACTAAAATCAAAACCAGATTGGGCAACACTGAAAACTCACTTTAGCACAAATGCAGAGAGAGAAAACAATGACGTCGACAAATTCACCAGTGACAGGTATTGTCACTCTATCATTTCAGGGCATAATTCATCAAAGCAGCAAATTTTAACCAATCCACATTCACATATTGAAAGGATGGGTTATGCCAGGGCTTTTAGTCAAGTTAATAGCGTTTCCACTGGAACAACAATTGAGAAGAGCAGTCATCTCATACCATCCCTTCCCGGAAACTCCACTGGACCAGGAAATGGCCAACTATTCCAAACATGTCATAGCATGTCAGGAATGAAGCATACAGCGAGAATCCCTTTAATCAAAACAGCTTTGTCAGGAGTGGTAGTGCAGGAACCCTCACCAAAAAGAAGAGGTAATTATCTTAAGAGGTTCACTTAGTTACCCTAAATCTTCTACTTGATTGTCATGAAAATTTATCAATATCTGATGTAGGTCCAAAGAAGAAACAAATACATCTTACCCCAGTAGACGAGGTCATCCATAAATTTCAAAGCCTGAACCTCAATGGAAGCAGCAACGGACTACAGCAGCCAGACCAAAATGCACTTGTACTATACAAAGGAAATGGAGCAGTTGTTCCATATGAGGGGTTTGAATTTATCAAGAAACGTAAACCACGGCCCAAAGTGGACCTTGATCCAGAAACAAACAGGATTTGGAATCTTTTGATGGGCAAGGAAGGAATTGAAGACCTGGAAGGAACAGATCCAAAAAAGGAGAAGTGGTGGGAAGAGGAAAGGAAAGTGTTCAGTGGACGAGTTGATTCTTTCATTGCACGCATGCACCTGGTTCAAGGTACATTATCTTATATTTTCAGTCCTAAATATTTTATTACACAAACTTCACGATACTTCATATATTCTAATATTAACATGGCCTTCCACTGTCCATCCAAACAATTCTTTAAATTATCATTCCAAAAATGAAATTACAACACACTTTTACAATCCAATCAAGTCTCAAATAATTGAGAAATGAAGCTTGAACAAAATAAAAACAAAATAAAATTAACAGAACAGAAAATTAATTTTGAGAACTTGGGTACCATACTGAAGGCTCTTGTGTAAATCAAAATACCAATGAAAAAGTAGAACAGAAATAAATAAATGAAGTTTAAACTGCATAAAATGCCCTCCAATTTTAGAATGGATATTAGAAAGCACCAAGAACTCAACATGTTGAACATTGCATACTATTTGAAATCATATGAGAAACAATAAGTTAAATTGAGCTTGCCTTTACACTGTAGGCTTATTTTTTATTGCTCAGCTTCATGTCGAAAGTTGCATAAACCTCAGGGTGCCTAACTGTAGTTCCAACAGGGACTAGTAGCTACATATATCTGCGATTGATGGGTGCCAGGAACAATAATGAACAAGTTACCTAAAATTTTCTTCGAGTAGCCTTATACGTAGCTACTAAAAAAAATATATCAGCAAGTAACCCAATATCTCTCTTTGCAGGAGACAGACGTTTCTCACGATGGAAAGGATCAGTTGTGGATTCAGTGATTGGAGTTTTCCTTACTCAAAATGTCTCAGATCATCTCTCAAGGTAGACTCAATATATAGAATAAGTTTTTATACAAATAGCCATAAAATGAAAATGAAAAACATTGCCTTTGTGTTTATACATACTAAATAGATACTTTTACTGTTCTGCAGCTCTGCCTTCATGTCTCTGGCAGCACGGTTTCCTCTTACATCAACAAGCTGTAACACGCAAGATGAGGTCAACACGAACATAATAGGTAATGAAGCAACAATTCCCATACTGAATCCAGATGACACCATCAAATGGCATGAAGTATCAAGTGAACTAATCAACAACCAAAACATTACACCCCATCAGTCCGCTGAGCATCAATGGGGAGATGATTTGACAAGGACCAAAGGGAGCTTGACAGAAGCACAAAGTCAAAGTTCAGAGGAACTCATATTATCCCAAGATTCATTTGATTCCTCAATCACTCAAGTTGCCGGAGGAATCAGATCCAGCTCAGGCTCCAACTCAGAGGCAGAAGATCCTTGTACTGGATGGAAACCCAGCAACATTCAAGCTTCTTCTTTAACAGATTACCAACGGATGGAAAAGACCATCTCAGTTCAGGAAGCTTATGGTCACGTAAATAGAGGTACAGGATTCAATGAAAAGTACAAGCATTGGCAGACAAACTATGGCCAGCTAAATTCAAGCTCCAATCCAATGAGACATCTTGATTTCCCTTCATCCACTCTTACAAACAATTCTCACTATCTATACATGCAACCAGTTCATTCTGGAAATAATGAGTTATGCATGAGAACTGACTCTAAAGGACCCGAAGTATGCTGCTTCGAAACTTTCAGTGAAGAAAGCACCACCTCTTGGCATTCAACTGCTTCCAGATCTGCTAATGGACCAGATGCAGTTTCCAAGAGCTCAAGATCTGAAGAACAAGCTGAAAGTTTTGGTAATTACTCTGAATTACAGAATCAACTCCACAAGTCTCAAGAAACCCCAACAGCTGACCCTTGCGCATTATTAAGAATGCAATTAACAGACCAAGGAGCACTTCATTCCAAAGTTGAACACAGTCGATCTTCTTGCAACAGTCATCAGCATGATATGAACAATATGTTCCAAGTGGAAAGCACTTCATTAACAAAATCTGATAAACTTGATGAAGCACTGACAAAAATGCAGGGTGCAACTGAGGAGAATGTCCAAAATGTAAATAAGCTCACAGAAAAAACTTTTGAAGCTGGAGATAGTATTTCTACAGTAACTATTCAATTACAGAAAGAGAATAAATTGGTGGAGCCAAATTCAAAGGAACAAAGTTCCTCTTCTAACAATGCTCATGATGGTGCAAACATAAAAATTCCAAAAGCAAAGAAAAGCAATGCTGCAGGTCAGAAAAAGAATGAGGTTGACTGGGACATTTTAAGAAAGCAGGCGGAGATCAGTGGTGCCAAAAAAGAAAGAAGTAAAGATGCAATGGACTCACTTGACTATGAAGCAGTTAGAAAGGCTAATGTTAATGAAATTTCTAATGCCATTAAAGAAAGAGGAATGAACAACATGCTAGCAGAACGTATCCAGGTTTTTCCTTTTCTTAATCCACATGCACACTCACACCCAGTAAAGTATAAGCCTTCATGGATGCTAAGATAAGCTTCAGATGGCCCTTGATAGGAACATTACTGATTTTGTTGAGGCATCCTTGAATGTTAAAATGGTTGCACAATGTTGCAGGAATTCCTAAACCGACTAGTCAGAGATCATGGAAGCATTGACCTTGAATGGTTAAGAGATGTTCCCCCAGATAAAGCAAAGTAAGTTGTTCCAACTATATCATTTTGTCTGAGAACATGAACGGTCACTTCATTCACCAGGACAAGGTTATTTACAGATAACAATCAGTTAACTATTACCATCTCATTCTATATATTTTCTCTAACAACTATTCTACTGTAGGGATTACTTGCTAAGTATACGAGGATTGGGGTTGAAAAGTGTGGAGTGTGTGCGGCTTTTAACACTCCACCATCTTGCTTTCCCGGTAAGATTAATTTGGCTTGCTTACTAGATTGTAAGAGGGGAAATAACCAAATAAATAAATAAATAAATACTCAAACCAGCATATCGGAATTTTCTTTTCTTTTTTTTTTTTTCTTTTAGTATAACCCACCATGTCTCATTTCTATGTTCGAGAAGGTTGACACAAACGTGGGAAGAATAGCAGTACGACTGGGATGGGTACCCCTCCAACCACTTCCAGAGTCTCTTCAGTTACACCTTCTAGAACTGTAAGCATCATACACCTTCAAATAAAACGTAAATTACACTAGATGGAAAATTCTGACCAGAGTCTTTTGCAGGTACCCAGTACTGGAGTCAATTCAAAAGTATCTTTGGCCAAGATTATGCAAACTAGATCAACGAACACTGTAACTCTATAATTCCTTCAAACTATTCATGTTAAAAGATCAATAAATTTACATGTTATAATTACCATAGAATGAAATCTTTCATCCTCCATTAAAGCTGTTATTAATTATTGAACTACCAGATATGAGCTACACTACCAGATGATTACATTTGGAAAGGTAAGTATCTGTCTCTCCTACATAAACCATGCCCTTGTAATTAGTCCCTGGAAAAAAAAAATGGGCTTCTCATCCTTCGATAAATGTACAAATGCAGGTCTTCTGTACAAAGAGTAAACCAAACTGTAACGCATGTCCAATGAGAGGGGAATGCAGACATTTCGCTAGTGCTTTTGCAAGGTGCATATCCTAATGACCCTGCACTCCCTACGTATATTGGCATCACTATGCAAGCAAGTAATCAGAACCCTTAAAATAATCTGATGCACGATATCAAACCTAGTTATTTGCTACCAGAAAGTTAAAATGTTTTGGCTATTGGACAATGTACAACAACACACAGTTTTTCTACAATATAAACTACTGGAAGTTCACTAGGTACATGTGGCGTAAGAAAAAGAGAATGGGAAAAAAACACAAGCACTTACTCTAGTAGTTTCATTGTCTTGAGAGTTTTGTGGTACCTAGTAATTTCATTATCTTGAGAATTTCTCAATGAAAAAAGTAAGAGATCACGGGCTCAAATTAGAACAAGAGAGAAATAAAAATGAAGAAAAAGAACAAGAGAAAAGGTCTATGAAGTTCTAAGAAAGAAAGATCCACTTAATTCTTGCCAAAAACTGTCGAATCTTGTGATCTGATGACTGAGGTTTATTAACAGTAAGACTAACATAAATCATGTTGAATGCAGTGCAAGACTCGCCCTACCTGGGCCTGAAGAGAGAAGAATCGTGAGTTCAACAGTTCCTATAACACCAGCGAACTACCCTGCTGTAGTTACCAATCCTGTGCTACTACCACCACTGGAGAACAACTCACTCAAAGAAGCTGGCTCCGAAACTGAAAAGTGTGAACCAATTATTGAAGAGCCTGCAACACCAGAACAAGAATGCACAGAGGTTTCACAAAGTGACATTGAGGACTCATTTTATGAGGATCCCGATGAGATCCCAACCATAAAACTCAACATGGAAGAGTTCACAGAAACCTTACAGAACTACATGCAAAAAAACATGGAGCTCCAAGAGGTTGACATGTCTAAGGCTTTAGTTGCCTTGAATCCAGAAGCTGCCTCTATCCCTATACCTAAATTGAAGAATATCAGTAGACTTCGGACGGAGCACCAAGTGTAAGTATCTGCCTATATTAACAAACTCAAATCAAATTTGAGCATGGTAGAGAAGGTTTAAATCAGCAAATTATCTCTTACGTGTAATTTGTAGTAACGACTACAACCAAAATAATTTGAACCAGATGCTTTGCCTTTCAAAGAAATAAAGTTTGAAGCAAAACATTACTTTTTTAAAAGATGTGACATGGTTTAAAACCTCAGCGTAATGATCTGATGCAGGTATGAACTCCCAGATTCACATCCTCTGCTAGAACGGGTTAGTTATTTTCTATCTCTAGACTTATGAACTGAACTATTCAACATACTATTCTCAGCTGAGCATTTACGTTGAAATTTACAGCTTGACAGACGAGAACCTGATGACCCAAGTCCGTATCTTCTTGCTATATGGACACCAGGTAAACAACAAAGCATAATACTCTTGACATTGAATGCAGATTTTAACCATTTTAGATAAAACCTAAAGCAACTGAAAAAGGGAAATTTAGAGAAATATGAGATATATGGTTGAAATCATGCATTGCAATTCTTAATATGACATTGTATATTAACAGTCAGAACTCAAGAACAGATGAAGGATGGTCTAGTAATTGTTCATTTTACAAAAAACAACGGCCTAGGGATTGTTCATTTTCTACAAAAATATTGGCAGAATTTTATAATTTTGCCAATTAATTGCACTTATTTTTTGGCACATGTCACTAGGTGAAACTGCCAATTCCATTCAACCACCAGAGAGAAGTTGTAGCTCCCATGAACCAGACAAATTATGCAACGAGAAGACATGCTTTTCATGCAATAGTTTTAGAGAAGCAAATTCGCAAACTGTCAGAGGGACAATTTTGGTGAGGAAATCCTTAACTTATTATTTAAATACGGATAACAATTCCAAAAGCAATATAAATTAGACTACTTTCAGTTGCTTACTGAAGTTTTAATTGACCTACCACAGATACCATGTAGAACAGCAATGAGAGGGAGCTTTCCACTTAATGGAACATACTTTCAAGTCAATGAGGCAAGTCTTCCTACAAAAATTTTCTAACTCTTACTTCCTAGATACATTTCAGATTACAATAACTATTAACAAAAAAAAAAAAAAAAGACACCTAGTTCCATGTGGCAACAAAAAGCAGGCCACTCATGAAACTTTTGAGTTAGGCTTAATTTATGGTTCTGCTTTGCTCAAACTCATTTATTTCACATCCAGTTGAATTTACTCGCATTAGTTGGCTTAAGATGCGTGCAGGCATTCTAAGTATTAATGTATAAACACAGTCATACAACTTGAGAAAATATGGAAAAACATACTTTAAGGCCCAAAAATAAGGTGCACAAGCTTAATTTTGGTATGGTTGATTTTGCATCCGTACTTGATAGGGCAAGGTAACCTGCACCCACTCTACTAACTGATAGAATAGGTTAGCTGTTTGCTTACCCTTGTGAGACAGAAGAGCATTATTGTTTGTGTCTACTTCGCTAAAGCGGAAAAACTCTCACCTTGCAGGTGTTTGCAGATCATGATTCTAGTCTCAATCCAATCAATGTTCCCAGAGAATGGCTATGGAATCTACCAAGACGGATGGTATACTTTGGAACCTCAGTATCGACAATTTTTAAAGGTAAGGAATGACTAGTTTACAAACATTTATTGCATAATCTTCCTTAATGAAAAGATAAATGTTACTAACAAAAGAAAGTATGTCTCTTAGGCCTATCAACAGAGGGAATTCAGTTCTGCTTCTGGAAAGGTACATAACAATACTCTCAAGTATTCCTACTAAAGTCTTTCTGTTTTCCTTTCCCCTCACCCCTTCTGTCCCCTGGTTTCTTGTCTATTAAGGCAGAGGGACCTAATGGGCTGTCAGGCACAGTATGTAGAAATGCCATGAATTCTAAAATAACATTGCTCACAGTAGGCATCTCATCCACTGCATTGATTATTCCATACAACTTATTTAACTAACTAAATGCTCCTCCGACTTGAGTTTGACTGGAGAACCAAACAGTTTTAAATAACCATACATCAATCTAGTTTACTTTGAAATAGAAGCACATCTAAGGTCCTTTCTCTTCAACCGACATATTTCATATCCTCAGTCATTGGCTTCCAAGACCCTTTCTTTTTCCCGTCTACCTTTTAACTTGGACAATGTATCGCCTGCTCTTTTGTGTGTTCTGTTTATCACTATATCTGTTGTATATTTTTTCTTTATTGAACGTTTGGTACTTTATCCACTTTAAAGATGACACAATTACAGGAGTTTGGGTTGGATGAGTAACACACTATAAGATGAGGTATTAGACTCCTCTATTAGATCTTAACGAGGGTCGTAATATAATGTTACAACCTCGAAGTATTAAAAGTACTAGTTACAACATTATTGTTACTTGGCCACCCTGGACCACATGGAATTTACCTAATCTACAACATCTAATTGGTTCCTTATCATAGCATAAAGCTATAACCATGTAAAAAAGAAATATCTCAAACTATTCTTACACAACTAATGGCTGCTAACATTAGTGACTCTTATGTGCAATAAATTATAAAACACCATGTAATGCCACATAAAACCTCTCAAAGATTTTTTAGTGGGTACTCGCCAACCAATGCACTCCTAACCATCTACCAGGAGTCATGCAAAGTAAGTGAAAAACAATATCCTAGCATTCTAAACATCTTACAATCAAATAGCAATGCAGAGCATTGCTATTTGATTGTAACCATCTAACCATCTACCAGGAGTCATGCAAAGTAAGTGAAAAACAATATCCTAGCATTCTAAACATCTTACAATCAAATAGCAATGCAGAGCACAAAACATTGCAAGTCTAGGTTGCAATGGTTCTAACAGGTAAGGATTTTCAGGAGTACCACCCACCAATTAATACATGCTAAGTGCTAACTGTTCAAAATTTCATCTGCAGGATTCGTTTGTGTGAGGGGATTTGACCTGACAACAAGAGCACCTAGGCCTTTGATGGCAAGATTGCACTTCCCGGCAAGTAAGTTGACCAAGAACAAAAATGATGAGAAAAGATGAAAGAGACGGAGCAATAGATGGTTACCAGCTGAAGGTAAAAACAAGGGTCTGTAGCACAAAACAGATAACGATTACTGACAGGATAAGATAGAAGATCACTAACATATTGCTGTACATCAACCATTCTTCCTCTAACCTGAAATGGATTTCCCACATCTCGGCCAGCAGGGAGCAAAAAAGCAATTCGACATGCTGATAACCCATAATAAGCGGGAAGTAGTTTGTACAAGACTAGATAAACATTTTTTACTGTTTCAACTCTGATCAAACCAGAGCAGATTTTCATTACCTAGCCAATGTCAATCCCCGAAGGAGGAAATAATTCAGTTGATTGATTCATTACAATCGAAATATCGCATGAGCGAATTGCAGAACGAGTACATAATGCATGGCCAGTGTGATAAAGAAGGCATCGTTTAAGAACATCAAAACATCTGACGGAGCCTATTGATGAAGATCAAATGACTCAGAATGTTACTTTTGGAAAGTATGTCATAGTCGTACGATTCTAGAAAAATACATAGTGAAAAACTTATCTCGGCTCCTAGGTTAGACACACCTTGATTGGCCAAATCATTTAAAAGACATAACAAACCAAAATAACAGTTTTAAGAAATTGGTCGAAGACAATCATAAAATCACATTTCAAAAAATGTGTTTTCAGTGTTGGTTCCTATCGTAATATCTAAGCCTTAACGGTTAAAGTATTTTTACTGCAGTAAAAAGGAATGAAACCACATGAACCAGGCTTGCTCTAATGCTAGGGAACTTGAACAAAAAGAACCATTGCAAAGGTTGCATTGAATCTCAGAAAAGGTAAAGTTCAATTTCAGAATTTGGTAACTAGCTAAAGCCATACCCCTACTCAACAAAGCAATTAACCCAAAAACACTGGCAGCCATGTACCAAGCCAATGGTCTATCCTGAATTTCTGGCAATCAATTTCATGCTAAAGTCAAAACACATTCACATAAAAATCAAGCACAAAAAAAGATGCAATCAAAATCAATATCAAAGTATGGAATACAAAGAAATCTTAACAATAACAAGAACCAGAATCGCTGTGCATACCATACCAATCCAAACTTTTACAAGAACTTAACCTAATAAAATCAATCTGTACTAATACGGATACGATCGCCTCACAATCAAAATCTACTATTAAGCAAAGATAAACAAGAAAACAGATCCTAGGACAATCGGTACAGGCCAAAGTATTATAAGCAAAACAAAAGAAAAAAAAAAATTCGACAAAAACGGAAAGAAATGCTTTGACACTTTGTTTGGTTACCGAGAAAATGCGCGAAGAAAGTGAAACGCGATTTTCAGAATCGAGATATTTAATAAAAAAAAGCTAGGGTTTGAGAATGCTAAAGTTTGATTAAAGACTGAAATCCGATAAATAAATAAATAAATAAAAAAGAACAACGTACCTGATGGCCTCCATTGGAGACGGCTCGGAAGCTTGACGAAAGTCGAATCCATGGCATCGCAAGAGAAAGAGAGAGAGGGATTGTGTTGAAGAAGCAGAATTGGATTTAGGAAAGTTGCAAGATTTGGATTTGCCGCCTTCTGCTCTTCCCTCCTTTATTGAAACTTCTGCTTTGATTACGCCTGCCTGGTTCACAGATTTTTTGTGAAACATGTGTCTTTTCTCAACACGTGTACAATATTTATGATTATTTTCTTTCCTTTATTTCCTCTTTTCTTATTAATGAACTAGTAGTTATACCGCGCTTTACGCGAGTTGTATTAAGATTGCATACATTAAGCCTAATGTATAGTTAGGTTCAATGTATTTCAACATTAAAAAATATATTTATCTCTATATTTATTTTGATGAGACGAATGTAGCACAACCATTTGTTCGATGAATTAAATTTATTATAAGCTATCATTAATATTAAATTAAATACAATATTATATAATACATGTATATATTACAACCAATCATAGCAAAGAAAAATAATGATAGGACCAATCATATCATGAAAAAATTAAGATTTTTCTAAAAATTTTAAAAATAGAATAGTGATCAAAGATATAGTTAGGTTCAATGTATTTCAACATCAAAAAATATATTTATCTCTTTATTTATTTTGATGAGACGAATGTAACNTTTTTATCTCTCTCTATATTTATTTTGATGAGACGAATGTAGAACAATCATTTGTTCGATTCGATGAACTAAATTTATTATAAGATATCATTAATATTAAATTAAATACAATATTATATAATACATGTATATATTACAACTAATCATAGCAAAGAAAAATAATGATATGACCAATCATATCATGAAAAAATTAAGATTTTTCTAAAAATTTTAAAATAGAATGGTGATCAAAAAAGCTATCAGAATTTTGAGCTTCAGGCTTAATATATATATAGATAGATAGATAGATTCGGAGAATAATTAAATCCTAATGGCGCCCAATAATTTTTTTTTCCTTTTCTTGAAAAATTTGGTATTTTTTTTTTTTGGATAATATCAAAAAAATACACATGATTTTTAGCCTAAGCTTTTTCATTAATATCAAATAAAACATTTTAGTGTTTGTTTTTTTTTATCAAATCTCATCAGATTCAAATATACATGCAATATTGGAGCTTAAAATTATTGTAGAAATATTTATGTTTTAAAATTGTCGATTGGCATCCACACGTGTAGCCGAAAGGCAACCTTCTTGACAAAAAATAGTTTGTAATCTATCATAAATGCAATTGTAACTGTCTTCAAACACACAGAAATTCTTTTTTTAAATTCTATTATCTAATTTTAAAAGTTAAAAACATTCATTTTCCACAATTTTTAACTACAATTTTAACTTTATATGTGAATCCAATAAAATTTGATAGAGAAATACAAATAGTATGTTTTATTTAATATTAGTAAAAAAGTGGTAGTTTTTTATTAAAACACAAAATGTGAGGTTTTTTTATTCATTAATAAAGGACATACCCATTCTTGAGTTGATTTTTTTGTTTAACGTATTTAATTTTCACGCACAAACAATATATTTTTATAGGATAAACTGTAAAAAAAAATACCCTAAAATTTAGATGTTCTATAATATAAATGTTGAAGTTTAGACTCTGCAAAATAATATATTGAGATTAATAATTTCTGAAAATTAATACGTAAGTTGACATTTTGAATAATTTTAACTGGTAAAAGATAATAATATCTTTAAAATCAAGAAGAATAATAAGGACTAATCTAGTTTTAATGAAGGATATTATTATTTTTTTTCATTACAAAAAATGGTCAAAAAGTCAATTTAGGATATTAATTTTTTGAAATACTTAATCTCTATATATTATTTTGTAGAGTCCAAAATTCATAATTTAAATTGCAGAACACTCAAACTTCAGGGTAGTTTTTTGCAATTCACCCTATTTTCATTGTACTTTTCAAAATAGATAAATTAGGCTCACTCCCATAATAATTAAAAAAAAATTAACTTATTAGTAGGTATAATTCTTTCTACCATTTGATTTTTGATTTAATGATTATTATTTAATACAGTGTTCGCTTAACAAAAATTCATCATTATTAATTACATTATTTATCCATAATAATTTTACAAAAAATCATAATTTGAAGTCTATATACAATAGGAATGAATAAAGTATGGATTTATTTTATTCTCTAACAATATCGATAAGGAAATCAATTTTGATATTTATATTTCAATTTAATGGTTACAATTAAATAGGTGAAATGAATTTTGATGCGAATTAAATAAAAATATTTACTTTTATAATCGTTAGAATGAAGATTTCAATCTTAGGGCTACAATTGATTTCTCTATCAATTGATTTTTTTTTAAAAAAAAAAAAAAGAAATCTCTAATATAGTAACTCTCATATATAATCTTTTTCACTGATCGAAGTTCGAACAATGAATTTTGTCAAAACTATGCATACGTAAAATATATTTTGTATGAGTTATGTACAAAATGTAATTAATGATGGCGATTTTTTTTTTCGCCACCAACCCATTAAATAATAATGACTATATTAAAATCGAACTGTGGAAAAATAATGATTATATCAAAATCGAACCGTAGAAAAGATTATACCTACCAATAGGCATTAGAGTTAACCCAATAAATATATATTCATATA